>JANPWT010000004.1:11059185-11077062 GCA_024678245.1 Erythroxylum densum
CATTCAAAATCCTATTTAAATTAGCTTGCCTTGTTGGCACTGTCAATGCCCTACTCCCTAATGCATAGTCACTCCTCCTCCGTTTTCTTCTGTATACTGCCAACACTACCAATATTACCACTTTCATTAATTCTAACTGCCCATTCCAAACATCAAGAAAAGTCAAACACTTTAAAATCGATTCACGAACCCTGTTATCCATGTTTGTAAATAAATATTATCTGCAAAGTATTTATACATTGTTATCAAAACCAAGTCCATGTTTAAATACTATCTGCAAACTCAAAGGTACTCAACAACCAAGCTCATTTTATACATTGATCACATGATATTATTGTTTGTTGTACATTTTGTACATTGGTTATGAATTGCAAACCGTAGGATTTTGTGATGTCATATGTGTATGTCAAAACAAATGTCTCTCATCTATATCTCTTCTCAGTTTAATAAAGTGTGCTTTGTAATGTTTGGGAAGATGATGCAAGAACACAACAGCTTTAAAGCAATTCTTTTAAAAGACTCAAGTAAGTTAATCAATCATAATAATAATAAATAAATGAAAGCATTCTATATCAACTTGACATAAACATGAGGCTCTTGTGGTCATATAAGTCCAACTGATTTGTAATTGTTGACCATTTTCCTAAAAACATTTAGTTTCCTAAAATTTTTACCAGATTTTTGCCAGATTTTCCCAGCTCTACAATGTCATGTGACATCAGATTCTTCAACATGTACCATTCAATATTCACGTGTCTTCTTAAACTTGCCTTCAGATTTACTAATTCACAGAAGGTTCCACCCAAAATTCACTAAGTTACTCGAAAGCACATAATCTGTCAACTGCACAAAGCAACAGAACAAGCAAAAATAGATACCAAATTATGAAAAAAGAATCACTCAACTGAACAATGCAATAGACCAACAGAAGAATTATATGCAGGTATTGATCATATCACAATCAAGTTGGCATTCCAAACAAGATACCTAAGTTTTCAGTAAAACCAATGTATAATGTCTACAGTTTTCGAGCTTCAAATCAGCAAGAGAAAGGCAAATTAGAAGATGGTTGTTCAGTCATCATAGGGCAAGCAAATCAGAGGATGAATGCATATAACTCAGAAGTTTGGAACAGAACATGTTCAAGTTCTGGAATGAAAACATGCGTCATTTTCTGTAACCCTCCAAATCCACATATACAAACACCCAATACTCCGAAAGTCTCCTTTTCACAGAAACGTCCACCCGACTCCACAATAGGAAGAACAGAACAATACCAGATGCACAAATTCGCGCATCCAGAGAAATGGAGACCTTCGGAGGCAGAGACATTTTTTAGCGGAAATAAAACAAAAACTTACCAATGGAAGAAGAGTCCCAGCGTCGTGTTATCCAGCGTGCGACGAAGAAGCGTAGACAAAAGCTAATGCATGTGAGAGACGACTGAAACTGGGAAGATGCAACAGAGAGCGCGCGAGGGATAGGGTTGCGAGAGAGAAGCAAGGACGAAACACAAGGGTAATTTCGGAGGAGCGACTGTCTTTGTGTTGTAGGCAGGGACAAATTATTTTTGTCCTCTGGTTTTGGAATGGACAGAAATCTTTGTCCATGTCTACCGGAGGCAGGAGACAGAAGCGTGGGGGCGTGAACCAAACAACCAAAGGGGACAGGATTTCTTTGTTTTGTCAATTGTCCCCACTCGCGGCGTTAGTAACCAAACACTGCGTAAAGGCTGAAACTGTTCACTTCTTTCTTACTCCATCTATCTCTGCTCTTAAAAATATCATCAACAACATGATTATTAACCAGTGAGACCTGAGTTGTTTTACCTTAGACCTGAGTTGCTTTACCTTTGTATCAGGTGTGACAATTAAGTCATTCCTACATTTAATTTAATAACAACATTTAATTTAATTTGAATTAATTAATTAGTTCTATTTTAATTAATCAATTTATTAATCATATTTAATTAGTTAATTAATTAATTATAAATTATATTTAATTACGAATAACAAAAAATATATTAACTAATTATATTTTAATTAATTAATTATAATTTAATTATATTTAATTAAAAATAACATTAAAAATATTTTTAGTATATTTAATTAGAAATTAATTAATTAATTGTTATAAATTTTTTGACAATATTTTTTAATTAATTATAATTTATTTATTTATTTAATTATATATTAATTTTATTCAATAAAAAATTTAAAATAAAAAAATATATCACATGTGTGATTTAAGTATCACACCCATGACACTTCTTAAGAAATCATGCCTGTGAGCAATAAGTTACAAGCGTGATGAGGATGAGATAGAAGTTAAAAGGAGCCACTAGATCAGAGAGATGATGGGATAAATTTCATCCTTACTATTATATACTTAACGAGGCCCTGTCATATCCATCAAGATGTGAAGGTAACTTAAATCATATAAAATTTGGGATAAATTTATTTAATAATTTATTAAATATGCTTTTAACTTTTTTAATGCTAAATATCATAATCTATGAAAATGCATAAATTAATTTCCTATTGTAATATTGTTAATAATAAAGTAAATAAATTCTATTATTGTATGCAAATATTTTTAAAAGTCTTACAAAATTTGGTAACGTTTAAACTTATATATTTTTTAAATTTATCTTTTAAAAAATAAAAAATATAATTACATATTTTCAAATTTTCTCAAAAATATTCTAACATTTGTATAAGATTTAAGTCAAAATTTTAAATGTTAAAATGTTTCAGAATACTTAAGTTATAACATTGATTGAAACAAGCAAATATATTTTTTTCACCGATAATTAAAAATAATTCTTCCAGTCAAGTAAACGCCATTTGACTTAAAAGTATAGACAACAAGCTCACAAGTACTTGATGCTATACTAAGGTGGACCACTTGGGACTTCCTTTCTCATGTGCAGGTGTAATTATCTTTAAACTAGTAAAGATAAAGCTGATGAGCAGCAAGTTGTATAAATGCTCTTAACCACTTGATTAGTAAGGCATAACTGGGTAGGAACAAAAGCACGTAGTGATGGGATCATCATTGCTACCTGATCGTGCGATCCAACAAAATAATTGTAATATTACGTTTTCTAGTTGCAAGAAATCTATCAAGTCTATGCTTAAGATAAGAGTTTTGGTTAGTTCATCTTGATTTAGAAACTAGAGATAGTCTGATTTAGAAACTAGAGATAGTTCATGTGAAGTAGTTGGTACCTTTAGCAGGAACCAGGAAGGTTCCGAGTAGAACACATTTGGACTTTCTCATTATCTATTTGCAAAACAGTTTCTGAATCGTTGTGCCCGTGTTATCCCCATTTGTATTCGCCGATTATCCGAGACTATTATCTGCAATTGAAAACTTCGATATATTTTAGGTAATGTGTTTGTGATCCTCATTATAAATTCTAACCCAACACCATCATCTTAAGTTTCCACTTTCATGTGCTTTACACATGAATATAATGTAGAATTAAACTAAGCTATAGGTGGGTAGCTTTCTTACCCATGATTATATCACCCCAAAAGCACTGCAACCGTTCAGGATTCCTGCAACTTCATCAAAACAAAAGTCATGGGGAAAAAAAAGAAGCAACTCTTACACCGAAAAGTGCACTAGCATACCCACAATTTTTCTTGACTTTTAACATTAAGGGTATATTTCAAACGGTCTATAAAGTGTGTTCCAAAGTCATCACCACCCTTTAATGTTCTTGCATGGGTTCAGTTGTTAGTGGAGTTGGTGTTGCAGAACTTTCAGTATTTCTGAGGACAGAAATCTAAGACCAAACTGCCAGAGAAAGGATGGGTGTTGTTACTGTTGGTGAATTGAAGCCAAGCATACCTGGGAAGAGATCATTTCGTCCAAATTCAAGTATAAGGCACGCCACTGAATGATGATTCTCTGTCCATTTCTTAGTTCTGTAACCTGAGCTGTCCTTGTTAGTTGTCTTGATAGTTGAGTGTCCAGACAATGTGGTTCGGTTTTGGTTGGAGAAGTTAACGTGATTTGCAGGAAACTGATTAGGGGCTGTTGTATTCACTGAAATACGGAAAAATGTAGCTCTTGTAGAAAATAATTTACCAAACTGAAACCGTTTCTGAGGTCCTATCGTATTTGGTAAGAAATGGTAAGAATTAAGATGCTGCGACTGTACCTCTGGCTGTTCCTTACTTTCATTTCTCAGCAACTTGATTTAGTAGATTTTTTCCATAGATTTGCACGGTAAGAGGAAAAGAAAAAGAATATTTCAGTATGTTTCAAATGCTGCGAGATTTCCAGTTATGATTAGCCAAAAACTGACTGTTTTGCATAAACGGAAAGCTGAAAGGAGCCATCTGCTGAAATCTGAGGGCATAGAATTGGCTTTTCAAGAGTTCCAGTGGCAGGCCATCTTTGTAGAGAAAATCAGATTTAGTTAGCTTCACAGCCTCATATTTGGGTGACCACAATCTCTACCAGTAAATGCCGCAAAACAACACATGGCTGCTATCAAATATGGGAGCATGACAACGATAATCTATGACCATGACCTTGCAAACGACATTTCCATTTCAACGACAATGGCACGAGGCTTCAGCAAAGATTATCATCAAACATTGCTATCAACGTCTTGCCGCTCAATAATTTTGCAGGCATTTTACTCTTTAAAAGCATGTACGGAAAAGAAGTATTCAAGTTGTTTAGTATAATAGAACCTTCCTGAAACAAGCACATCCGTGAGATGAATTTCGGAGGTCCCATGTATATGACACTAAGCATCACCATTTCTGTGAACTTGAGTTACGGCTTACTGCTGTAAAGAAATATAACATTACTGTCTCGGCTTTCTCCGCCATTGTGTAATGATTGAATTGTCATTTTTCCTATCTGGGCCATCTTTGTCGATTTAGAATATCAGGACTGGTACTGTTTATAGATGTGAGTGGCTACCTCACGAGTTTTAGTACAACAACATGTGCAGGTTCAATTTGCTGTCTACCCTCGGACATTATTCTTGAGAAAATCTGTTTGGGAGTCATGGTTTCAGGAACGAGTGTACAGGTTTCTAGCAGAAACATGGCCTCTAAGTTAATAGGACTGAACATGTACGGTTATTTATTTTCTTTTTCTTTTGGAATTTTATCGTCTCTTCAATTTCAACATAATCATCATCGTATCATACCTTCTTGCAGGTCAATTTCTGATGTCTTCAGTGATCTCACAGTTGAAGTTGGAGCATCTAGTTTTGCTCTCCACAAGGTAAGTAAGATCTGCTCCTATTTTCTAGTAAATGCATGAATACAGGATTAGGATTCATCCTACTGTTTATCCATTGTTATAACGAAGGTCACGAGTTCATAATTAGATGAATATTATGACATCATACTTAAAGAAATGGGTGCGGAGAAAGAAATCAGTAAATATACTACCCAGCTTTACGCTTCATTTATGTATTTCAAACTCCTCCCCAGTTCTCTCTAGTTTCTCGAAGTGGAAGAATACGGAAACTGCTGTTGGAAGCGAAAGATTCGAAAGTTTCTCGCATTAGTATACCATCTGTCCCAGGTGGACCTGAGGCCTTTGATCTTGCTGCTAAGTTCTGCCATGGAGTAAACCTCGAGATTACCCTATCAAATATCGCTATGCTGCGTTGTATAGCTCACTTCCTGGAAATGACAGAAGATTTTGCCGAGAAGAACCTTGAAGCCCGAACTGAAGCTTACTTGCAGGAGTTGGTGTTCCCGAACATTTCAAGTTCAATATCAGTTCTTCACCGTTGTGAAACCCTCTTGCCTATATCTGAAGAGATCAACCTGGTTAGCAGGCTCATCAATGCAATTGCAAGCAATGCATGTAAAGAACAGCTCGCCTCTGGCCTGTTAAAATTGGACTATAACTTCCATGCAAACGAGCTGTCAAACAAGGAACCAGACGCATCATCGGACTGGTGGGGCAAATCACTCACAATTCTTAGCTTAGATTTCTTCCAAAGAGTTCTGTCTGCAGTGAAATCAAAGGGTCTGAAGCAAGAAATGATCAGCAAGATTTTAATAAACTATGCTCATAATTCACTTCAAGGTCCTGTTGTTAGGGGAAACCTCTTGGACTTGGAGTCGCAGAAGAAACAAAGGGTCATTGTTGAAACAATTGTTAGCTTACTGCCAACCCAATCAAGGAAGGGTAGGATTCCAATGGCTTTTCTTTCTAGTTTGTTGAAAACTGCACTAGCAGCATCAGTACCTACTTCTTGCAGATCGGATTTGGAAAGAAGAATCGGTCTTCAACTGGAGCAGGCAATTCTCGAAGACATCCTAATCCCATCAAATGCTCATGGAAACAATAACTGCACCATGTATGAGATAGACTCAATCTTGAGAATCTTCTCCATCTTCCTCAACTTGGACGAGGATGAAGATGAAGATAATCACTTCCGAGATGAAAGCGAAATGGTTTGTGGTTTCGACAACTCTGGCTCTCCTAAGCAAAGTTCAATTGTTAAGGTGTCAAAGTTACTTGACAACTATCTTGCTGAAGTTGCCATAGACTCAAACTTGATGCCATCCAAGTTTATTGCACTGGCAGAACTCCTCCCAGACTATGCTCGCTTAGTGAGTGACGGACTCTACAGAGCAGTGGACATCTTCCTCGAAGTTAGTAACTTTCTTTACCATTTAATCTCTCTTTCATGAACGCTCCAAGATGAGTTCCATATCATATTAACCCCACATTTCCATTTTGTAAAGGTTGTAACTTTGAGAGTTTCTCTTGGTACAGGTTCATCCAAGCATTAAAGATTCTGAACGTTACAGACTCTGCAAGACCATTGACTGTCAGAAATTATCTCAAGAGGCCTGCAGTCACGCAGCACAAAACGAAAGACTTCCAGTTCAAATGGCAGTTCAAGTTCTATATTTCGAACAAATTAAACTCAGAAACGCCATGAATGGTGGTCACAATCAGTTCTTTTTTGGTGCAATAAACAACCAATTCCCCCAACGTTCAAGCGGTGGAGCCGGAAGTGGAGCCATATCTCCAAGAGACAATTACGCATCAGTGAGAAGAGAGAACAGAGAGCTGAAGCTTGAAGTTGCAAGAATGAGAATGAGACTGACCGACCTTGAAAAGGACCATGCGTCCATGAAACAGGGACTTGAAAGGTCTCATCCTGCCAACAAGTTAAAATGGTTCACAAAGAAGCTGAGAAAACTGAATTTTCTCTGCTGGATAAACAGTCTTAAGCCAATCGGAGGAAAAGGCCAATTCAGAGAAAGGTTCTTGTTCCAGAGGAGAAGGCGTCGCCCGGTTTCATGACAACTTGGTTAAAACATGTCAATACTAGAGAATGTGCGGTAAAAAAAGCAGTCTGTCAAAACTAAAACTAAAACGTCAGGTTTCCTGGTCATCAGAGCGTTGATCATGAATTAAGCAGTGGTGTATTGGATACATTTTGACAGATTAAAGTACGTCAGTGGATACAAATACATACTGCATTATAAATTAGACTAGGAGGTTAGGTCTTTTATTTTATTACATCAAAGCACAACCCAACTTTGCCTTTTGGCTTTTCACGTTCCATATGAATAACTCTCCCCGACAACAGAAGTGTCAGAGGACAGCAAATGAAGTAGTGGAGTGATGGGTTTGTCTTTCCCTCTAAGTCGTGTCCTATTGATGACTGCAAATGGAGCTCAAGAAGATCATGAAAGCCAAAAGTAAAAAAAAAAAAAAAAAGGGAATGAATGAGATTGGAAAAGTTGTCGGCAAAGTCACGTTTCATGATTTTGAAACCCAAATTTGACAAAGCTGTTCCTACACTGTCTCTAAGGTATTACTAAACCACAAGATCGGGCAGCTTCGTATGACTCCATGGCCCAATGGATAAGGCGCTGGTCTACGGAACCAGAGATTCTGGGTTCGATCCCCAGTGGAGTCGTAAGGCCATTGCTTTTCCTCTATTTTTTGAGTATGATAAACGACATCGTTTATTTATTCGTGCAGTAATTAGACCCAAACCTGTTGGGCTGTAATTCGTGCAACGTGAATATTTATTGGTTGGAGCTTAAGATTCAATTATTCCTAAATGCATCAGAAGCCGAAACGTGTTGCTGTCTATAGTACTCTTTAGCTATTGAATTGATGTGGCTTATCCTATCACAGCCACTTCTCAGAGGGAATCCATATATAAAACAAGTAATGTGCTTCCTCATCGTTGTCTTCTTCAATGATCAGCGTATTGCCATATTATTAGCCTTAAATTCACGACTCGTCTGCATTTTGTTTCATTTCCTTTTCAGTAATTAAAGGTTTCATTTTCGTAGGATAAGAATTAGCAACAGTTTAGATGATTTGGAAATGAATATCCACTTTGAGTCAAGTTCATAGGTTGGAATGAGTCTTTATTATAGATAGTACAGAATTACATTGCCTGCATTACATTTCGGGAAAACTGGAGTTTAGTGCATAGGAAAGACTCCCAAGTCCTGGTGTGCCATGATACAAAGGACTTGGAGCTTGGATTTTAATACGTTGTACCCTGCCCATGGTCATTATGCTGCAAAGATTACCAAAAGAGAGACAAAAACTTTAGCTTGCTTGAGCTAGTTTATCCTCTACTTCTTCCAAATCCAGATTGCTCCAGCTTCTATGAGCAATGGGACAAGCTGGTTCTGGACGTGCAGGCTCATAACCTGCTTTTCACCGCCAGCAAACTTCTGCCCTATGAACACCGCAGGTACACTTGGTTGGCAACCTAGTTGCACCAGTGTCCTCTCGATTTGCGTTCCATTGGGAATTTTGTCGAGGTCGTAAACTGTTGGGTTTGCTCCAAATCCACTTATCAGTAACTTGATAGAGTGGCTCATGCAACAGGAACTCTTGCTGAAAATAACCACTGGCTTGTCTTGCACCAACCTGTTCACTACATCCATGATTATAACCTGGATTAACTTGGTGTTTTATTAGGATTGTTCAGAGAGTTTGAACTGCTTTGCTTTGAGGTGAGTATAGACGAGGAGATATTTATAAAAGGCCAATAGAGAGGAATATATCGAAGATAGGAACAAGGAATAAATGTTCAGAAGATGGGTCAGGAGATTCCATATTTACTAATTATGATCACTTGATGAAGATATCTGCCTTCCAACATTTTTTTCGTAACAACAAAACGTGGCAAACTTGTGATAGGAACAACTCCACATAATTTTCACTACGTAAAGTAATGCCTTTTCCTTGTCAATGACATGCAGTTTCAGGGAGCAACTCTTGATTTAAACTGCTTCATCCTTTGTAAAAATTCAATTTTCACTGGCAGCATCACCATGATTTTTTGTTGAATTTAATGATATTGCCTTCTGTTTCAACGTCGTAAAAGCTCTGTTCTATCTGCTTTGGGAATCTGGCGAGGTGGAGAAAGGTTTTATCCAAATTGCTAGGCACTTTCTTTCCAATAGCAAGATTCGCACGAGTTCAACGCAAGAAGACCGAAAGTTTAAGGAAAAAAGAGTAATTTGGAGAGAAAAGATGATGCTTTGGTAAAAGTAATTTGGAAAGGTAATTTGCCATTAATGGCAATGCTCGATCATGGAGGACCAGGCAAGGTCCGTACAAGAAGAAGATGCCGATATCTTTTTGGCCCACCACTTAAATCTATATTCTCATCACAAAACACGTGTTGTGTTCAAAAACACTACAGTTATCATAAGGCTATTCTTGATTTTAAGTGTCGAATTTATGTATAGAGGCATCTAATGGTCGGTTTGGTTGTATTGATCTTCTTGTCTTTGGTATAGATTCTTAAATCAGCAGTAGTTCTAAGCATCGGTAATGAATGACTCTCAGGTTGAGTCGATGGCCTCAATCCATTCTTAGCTTAATGCAGTAAGAATCTCAAACTTATCAATAGTGGCATAGCAACTTGATCGTTAAAACAATATATCTCAAAGAAATAATTAAAGAGCCTTGTCTATTGCATGTCAGGAAAGGTCAAATATTTCTTTAGTGAACATCAAACGTTAGCTAACTGATAAGGAACTACTTTTATTGTCAGACCGTATTTCAACTTAAGAGATACTCCTTTTTATTCAAAATAAGTATCGTTTTAGAGAGATGTACACTTATTAAGAAAGTTAGTGAATTGTTTGATATACCCTTATTAATTACATGTTGAATTACCTTGAAAATATAATCTATATAATTAAGATGTGAGAGAAATTGAAGGGTAATTTTGAAAATAAAATTATAAACATATATGAAAAATTATAAACGACACTTATTTTTGATAATTAACAGCTCTCTAAAATAACACCTATAAGCAGGAGGGACTAATAAATTTATACCACGTACCCTTTTTCGAACCAAGCACACCCTCGGTATATCACGATTAGCTGATAGAAACGCGTGAACTAAAAGTGAACTTTGAACGTCATGTCACCCTGCTCAAACCCCAAGAGTTGCTCTACTTAATGCAAAAGTTTCTTCGAGGATCTGACTTGCACCTGGTCATGAGATCCTTCTGTTCCCTGCCTGCACATGAGATCCTCCCTTATATTTACATCTACGGTGTTTTAAATAAAACAGAGGATCCCAAGTACCGACTCTCTTTTATGAAGCATCGTCAGATTTCACATTCTATTTTTCACTTTTGATTTAGGACTAAGTACTTTCTCCTACGAAGAAAAGTCAGATTTCACAGTCTATTTATCTAATTTTTTAATATATTTACATCTAAACTAAAATTACATTTTTTTTAACCTATTGACAAGTTTTGTATTAGATTCTGCCACTTACGCCAACGTAGGCATCTCATTAAAAAGGGTTAATTTGATTTTTATTAAACACTACAATAATTCAAATAAAGCATTATATAGTTAGTTAATACTGAAAATTTTAAATTATAATTAATGACTACTATTAATTTTTACATTACAACCATTCCTTTTATGATCTGTTCAATATTTTTATATTATTAGATTCAAATAAGTCTAAGTTTATGCCCGCTTGACTCGCTTATAGGATTTTTTTAAATAAAAAAAAGTCTAAATTGATTAAAATTTAAATGATTCACTGAAGTTGATTAAAATTCAAATGATTCACTGTATACTTTATTTTTGATACTTTCAATTTAAAAGTATAATAATAAATAATAAGTACACATCTTAGTTTAAGGATAATCTCGTTTTCAATTTTTACTTCTCTTTGTCTTTGTTAAGAAAAATAACAGTAACTTAAATTGAGTGAGTTTTTGACTTTTTATGAGTACTATATGTAAAGAAAAAGATAAATAAAAAGTGTCAATGTGTAAAGAATAATTGGTGCAACGCTTTACATGGAATTAAATATCATTAACATATTATTATTAATTAATTGTATTTAGTATTGCTTACATAATAGTAAGTTTATTGTCTTATGCATACTAAA
The DNA here is from genome assembly GCA_024678245.1 of Erythroxylum densum. Taxonomy (NCBI): domain Eukaryota; kingdom Viridiplantae; phylum Streptophyta; class Magnoliopsida; order Malpighiales; family Erythroxylaceae; genus Erythroxylum; species Erythroxylum densum. The sequence continues at coordinate 11,070,598 of JANPWT010000004.1, forward strand.
TAAAATATTATTATTATTTTTAAAATCAGAAAAAAGATTGAAACAGTGCAAAATGCACAAAGATCACTATTTATCCAATGTGGGAGACGAAACATAGGCAGACCCTTAAGATGCCATGTTATAGGAGGGGCAGATTTGTAAGAAGATGCAAGGTTCATATTTGTAAGAAGATGCAAGGTTCGAATCTTATAGTTTGCAGTGTGAGAGCAACACTCTTGAATCTCTTGTGGCCTTTGAGGGTAAACTCTTTATAGACCTGTGGGTTGTTCACCTTCTCCTTAATAGACTGCTGAATACCTGATTTACATCTCTTAATTACTTGTGGGGGCCCTTTCGAGTGGGGATTAAACCTTTTTGCAACAAGGAATGAAAAAGATGGGCTCGAGACAGAACTCTGAAGACTGAAAAGGGACATTTGAGGGAGTAAAGAGATAAATAATCTTCTTCTTTTCTTTTTATTTTTTGGTTTAATTTTAAATGAAGCAAAGCAAGACTGCAAGAGAGTTATTAGAGAGAGTGAGAGAATAGGTCTAAGAAGAGAATGGTCGCTTTCAGAGGACGTGATGATGTTGGCATATAAAGGATCTTAATCTATCCATCGGGCATCAAAGCAAAAGCATCCAGATTCCAGAGGCTGTCATTCTATTCTAATCGAGTAGTGAAACGGTAACTACGGTTAGAAGTTGGAACTTCTGGCCAAGTAGTAAAAGCATGCGCAGTAAAGATTTGTCTTTGACAAGAGAGAGCGGTTAAAGATAGAAACTTGGGACGCTTTTTGGTTGAATGCGAAAAGGGTTTTTATAATTTTCTTTTGTTTTTTGTTTCTTGCGGCCTTTGTATTGTGTGTGATGTGTACTAAGGCAGTGAATCTTTAATTTCCTTCCTGACGAAACACTGGCATCACCATCAAAGCCTCTTCCAATAGGCCCAGGATTGAATCAAAGAAGTGTTCTTCTTCTTCTTCTTCCTCTAGACCTCTCCCATACTTGCCGTTCTCTACCCCCGCTCTGGGGAGCTCGTGAAAGTGATGCAACTTGCAGCAGAATCCCCTAGATCAGCGGTATGTGATAAGTGATAACGTTTGTGTTTTTTTGTTGTTGTTGGGTCTGGAAGCTTGCATCTCTATTTAATTTGGTGAAAAGTGCCAAGGACCTAAAAAGCCCAATTGCCAAACCAACAGTGAAGAGAGAGAGGAAATGGGATAGCATGGCTAGGCAGCAACAGAGCTGCTTTCTGCTTAGGCTTGGTTTTCAGTTTTAGGTGGTGGGTGTCATGGAAGTGGAAATACTGAATGGCAGAGGCTTTTGGGAGAGGCGGCAGTATCAGGTATTATCACAACGGTGGCAAATGTTACACAAGCAACGAGAAGAGATTAGGAAGCAGCAGCAGCGTAGTAGCAGTAAAGGTACAACTACCACCCTCTACTGAATCAAAATTGTCCTCCTTTAAAAGCTGGAACACAAAAGGCATCAAGCCTTGAGTCTGGATCCGCAAAGAAAGGATAATATAGCCCTAAATTCGAGACATGTAGAGCTAGACAGTGACGGAGAACAAGATGATCGTCCCAGCCTCTTACCAAAAGAGAATCACTTTCGTCAATACTTCCCAAACATAGAACCCCAACTGAACCAACAACACCAAAACTGTTACTTCTTTCAAGGGTTAGATATACAACAGCAACAACCCTCTCATCATCAACTTCACAGCAAAAGATCCTACCTCACACCTCCTTCTTCTTCTTCTTCAACCTTTCCAGAGCAGAGCATCGAATATGCAAGAAAAATGGGAGACAACCACCGCCAAGCAACAACATCGTCGAGACTTGGGTTAAGGAGCGGAAGGGGAGAGATCGTGGAGGTCCAAGGAGGCCACATTGTGCGCTCCACAGGCAGAAAAGACCGTCACAGCAAGGTATGCACGGCCAAAGGCCCCAGAGACCGACGAGTCCGTCTCGCAGCCCACACCGCCATTCAGTTCTACGACGTCCAGGACCGCCTCGGCTACGACCGACCAAGCAAGGCCGTCGACTGGCTCATCAAGAAAGCCAAGACCGCCATCGACGAGCTCGCCGAGCTACCCACATGGGACCGAACAACCGCTGCCACCAATACCTCTTCCACTAAAACAAGAGCCACTCAACAACAGCATGAAGAAGAAGAAGAGCAGCGCACAAGCAATGAGAATCAAAGAGAGTATCATTTTTCGATGCAGAATATTGCTTGTCCTGCCACTGTTAGTAACAGGAAACAAACAGCCACTATAAAGCCCCCAAAAACGACACAATCAACGACAGTAGTAGTGTCAAGTGATGTCCCAAACAATCAGCAACAACAACCCATGTCGGAAAACAACCCTTCCAGTTTTCTTCCACCATCGTTAGACTCCGATTCCATAGCCGATACTATCAAGTCTTTTTTCCCAATGGGTGCGTCGATGGAGACATCAACGTCTCCTATACAGTTCCAAAGTTACTCACCAGATTTGCTGTCGAGAACAAGCAGTCAAGCGCAAGATCTACGACTCTCACTCCATTCATTTCAAGAGCCAATCTTATTACCACACCATGGTCATACTCAGAGTGAACATCAAGTGTTCTTCTCAGGAACTGCGGCTCAAAGTGATCTCGGTTTCGACGGCTCTTCCGGCTTGTGGTCGGAGAATCACCAAAGACTGGTGGCTTGGAACGCTGGTGATGCTAATAATGGTGGTATTGGTGGTGGCGGTGGAGGATTCATATTCAACACACCGCCGTTGCCGCCGCCACTGTTGCAGCCAGTGCTTGGCCAAAACCAGTTATTTACTCAGAGGGGACCCCTTCAGTCCAGTAACACGCCTTCAATTCGTGCTTGGATGGATCCTGCAATCACGGTCGCTTATCATCATCATTCTCATCATGAAATGTCACAAGTTCATCATCAGCAAGACCAATCAGGGATCTCAGGCATTGGATTCGGATTATCCGGTTTCCGCATTCCAGCACGAATTCAAGGCGAAGAAGAGGAGCACGGCGGTATTCACAACAGACCGTCATCTGCTTCCTCTGATTCTCGCCATTGATTGACCCAAAACCACGAATCTCTCCTCTTACATGTGCTCTTGCTAAAACTCCCGTCTCAACTTAGTTCTTTTTTTTACTGTTTCCTATTTCATTATTCATTTTGAACATGTTTTCTTTGCTACGTTTTTCTTGCAGGACAACATTAAGCTTATGTTGGAGCTGAAAGATGAATAACAGACTAGTTTGGAGGAGATATTTCGTTCGCTTTTGGTACAATTCAATGGCAAATACCGCGTGAGGAGAGAGATCTGAGTTGATATTCTCAGGTTTTTTCGATCCTCGGTTTGTGTAGCTTCTGTCAAATGTATTATTATGATGTCCAAGTAGCTTTATTTGTTTCCATTCCATGTAAGGTTGGGCTTCAGGCTCATGTTATCTTGACATGCTTTTATGTGCCAGACTTTTGAATGTTGATGTTTTATGTTCATTTCAAGAATTAGTGATAGAAGCTCAAACACTTCCTCAATGGAAAGTTTCATGTTTTGCTCAATTTCAGCATACCTGATAGTTGTAATGTGGCATGTTTAAAAGGATGTTTTACAAAGTGAAGCTCCCCAAAATCATAAATGTTTCGAATCTTGCAGCAGAGTAGTCTATGACAATCCTATGCGTAGTTGTTTTTAGAGCTGGTTTTAATGACCTTTTCTGAAAGATATAAACTTGGAAGATACAGCAGAGAATCGTAAGAGGGGATTCTTATCTCTTTTCCCTTGTTTAGTGAGGGTCAATCCCTTTCATGTAGAAGAAGAAGGAAAAGACAGGAAGAAGCAGGTTTCTTTCCTTGACGGTTCATTTGTAGCTTTACTGTTTTCCTTGCCTCATCAACATCCTTTAATCTGCGAGCATTGAAAGAATAACTAATCTTTTGACATGTCTATCGTTGCTTGGATTTCTGGGAGCATATAATGATTAGTTACTTTCCATATACCGTCGAAATAGTTTGTTGAAAACAATTGGTGTGACTTCAACTATGCGCAGAATTTTTTTCTAGTTGCAAAACTTGCTTCATGAACTGTTATGTTCTTCTGGTCTCCCTAGTAATATTGCCCTGCCTAGACTTCTCTTCTCAAGTAGTAAAAAAGAAAGAACGCTGAAGGCAGAATTATCTTCTTAAGTTGAATAAGCTTATATATATATATGTATATAGCTATCTGTCAAAGGGAAGCTACATTAAGCTAATTATGTGGGCTAGATCTCTTAACCTTTAGAGTATCACTTGAGAAAAGGACATTTTACCCTATATTATATCAGTCACCATCTCAATTGAAGCCAAGATTTTGTTTTTTATGGTGTTGTGCTCTTCTTATAGAAAAAGTTCCAGCTAGACAGAAGCAATGTTTTTAAGCACTCGGATATTTTTGTGTAGGGGACCGAAGACAGAAGGGCAAGTGCCACCATTTTTGGTACTATCCATATGGGCATTCCATCATTGATGTTATGCTCATTTCCCCTGTTCTCCCTTCATGGCTTCTCCTGTAGATTCTACTCCACTTTAACTTTAATAGCCCCACCTGCTATGTTTATCTTAGCTTATCATTTAGAGGGACTACCAAACCTTGATCTCTATATTCCTCCGCAACCAGGGTCTTCTTAATGCGAAAGCAATGTCGAAGATTTTGAATCTACTGTCGTCAACATCAATACAACTTAAAATGACACTTAGCTCTATGGTATATAGGTTCTATAACAGGGTTTGGGTTCTTCCGGGCTTGGCTTCAATTGAGATGGTGACTGATATACTACGTGGTAAAATGTCCTTTTCTTAAGTGATACTCTGAAGGTTAAGAGATCTAGCCCACATAGTTAGCTTAATGTAGCTTCCCCTTGACAGATAGGTATCTAATGCATTGCATGATTCAGCTTAATAGCGTCTGCCTGTCTCGTCTATATATTCCATTGTTTTTGCATGAGAAGGACGTGCCAGTTTGTGGGTCCTTAAATTTAGATTTTACAGGAAAAGGTGCTGAGCTTCAGTGAGAGTAGGAATCTATCATCCTTTCAGTTAGACTACCGTTTGATTAACTAAATTCATATTGTTACATTAAAATTAGAAATCCCACGTTCACAGTCAAAAGGTTTCACCCTCCCAGTGGTTTGGGGCTCCAAGCCTTTCAACTTTGTCGGACAAAAAAGGCGAGTACAAAGCTAATCGCCCCTTTAACAAGCTTGCTACTTGAATCTCCAGGAACTTCTTGACAATTGGAATGGGAAGCTTCGTACTACCTTCATTCCCAGTGGAAGCAGGTTTGAATAGGATAGGATTGCAATCTTCATCTCCGATCTGCTCATGGCCGAGCAGCTCTCTACAAGCCCGAACCCTAGTCTTCTTTGCAATGACCTTTCTTAATTCTTAATCATCATAATTTAGAAAACAAACATTGAAACATGACAGCATTTCTTGTTATATTCCATTTACTTGAAACCAGTTCCATTCAAAACGAACACGGAAACATGACAGCATTTCTTGTTGTATTGCATTTACTTAAAACCAGTTCCATTCATTTCGGATGAGTGGCCGAACAGCTATGATATGGGCCAGGCTCATTGATTACCAAAGAACACCCTGCAACAATATTTCTCTCAAATCCTCGACTGTTCTGATGGCTATAAGTAGTACCAACTCCTTTTTTTCTTGCAGCTTATTAAAGCCTGTAGGTTGATTGTGATTTATCAAGTATGGATTTGATATTGACAAAACTTTCAAGTACTAAAGTTAATTCAGCTTCAAGCGCAAATAAAGTTTTTAAGTGGCCTCCACGCATCAACCTACTAAATCGATGCATACTCGACATATACTTTACTGAAACCATAATGAAGCTTAACCATAAATAAATAGAGTGAACAAGTTTGGCAGGGGAGGTACCAATCAATAAATTAGACAGATGAAAGCTATGATGTCAAGTAGGTAAAGATCATTAATACCTCCAATCCATGTAGCCTGGCCTCGAGTTTCAACTAGTTTTCCAGTTTCTTTCGCTTAAATCTTCCTAGTGTGTGACCATATGGTACCGTCGAGCTCTAATCTGATACTGTATATTGCTCCACCAGTACACTTTCCTTTTGAGGATCATTGCCTTGGATCATCAACAACTTAGTCTCACCGCTACTTTCATTTGACATTTCCGACTTGCCTGCCAGAAAGTAGTAAAAGCTGACAATTTTTGTGCTTTATAAACATGCATGTTCAAATTTAACATGTTAAGGCTGCCTTTAGCTTCTGGTGTGTGATCATTCCGTCTTCCAAGTTTATTTTGAGTTCGTCCGAGTGGCAGTTGTCACACTAGAAAACGCAATCCATTACTGCTCAGGTGAGTGGTACTTGTGATACTAAACCCTCTAGTTATGGGTATCCGGGAACTCCTCAACAGAAACTGGTCTGTTGTTCATCGACATATATACAGAGAGAC
>JANPWT010000004.1:11098356-11112012 GCA_024678245.1 Erythroxylum densum
CAATAAATGTCATATTAAACTCGACAATAACATGTCAAAACTGTTACTAAAGCATCATATCTTTAGTAACATGGGCTATCATAGCATAGTCATTAGTGTTACTATTCATATTTAATAACACTTATCACAAGTTACCGTATGTCATTTTTGTTGGAGTGGTTGTGCTCTTCAACAAAATATATAAATTCAAGTAAAAATGTTAGCAGAAACATCAACAGACATTAATAATTGGATTATAGTATTACGATAATATATACTGACAAATTTCATGCAACTTGTGTTTGAGATCATTTTTAGCTTTGTAATTAAAATTTTTCTTCCAAACATGAATACGATCAAGTTTGAGGCCTACTTAATAAATTTTTTATATAGATACAAACAAGAGTTAAAACAAACCCATATTTGAGACTATATATGTTACAATTAAAATTTTCCATCCGAACATAAATGAAACTAATAGGCTTGCATTCGAGACCGTATTCTTTTTCACCAAATGATTTTTATCAATCATTTTTTTCAGGTATGGCTGAGCCTAATCAGGCTTTTGATTTTTTTAGCTGCTCGTGGCTAAAGGAAAAGGACACTTATAACTCAAGTTTAGAATGATCCATTGCTAAAACTTTTTGTAAACTTATATAAATTAGTATAACCTTTTTGCTTTCTTTAATTAATGCAAAAAGAAATGGAAGATTTTTATAATGAACAAGATGAATTAATCCTTTTAATAAAATTTGCATTTATTACTTCCAAAAAAACATTTACATAATTATTTAGGCTATTCACAATCAAAATAAAATTTACCACCAAAAACATTTTGTGTAATTATAAGGTCGAGAAGATGACATTGGTTGATCAATGTTTAATACTAGTTAACTACTATGCTCTATTTTTTAAAAATAAAATTTGATTTTTTAATCAATTTTTATGCAAAATAAAATAAGGGAATGAGGAAACGGTAACAAGGAAGGTGAGAGAGATAAATTAGAGAAGGAAGAAAAGCAAGTCCAATAGATTTAAATAAAAACCCATAACACTTAGTAGTGTTTTAACAAATTACAATAAAGAAAAAGAGGTTAAGGTACTTTTTCTGTTGTTAAAAAGTGGTATATGTCAATTAGAGGTTTCTAAGTTAATTTCTTTTATTATTTGTGTTTTGATTATTTTTTGTCTTGATTAATTGATTATATATTTTAGTCTCTAGATTTTGAGAAGAAATTCATAAACCTTAAATTAAGGTCACAGTGAATTGGGAGTTTAAAAAAAGTTAATATAATTGGGGGCTTTCATTCATATTAACTGTCCGTGGATTGTGTAATATATGTAGTTACAACTACATATAGATGTGTGATTTAAAATTAGTTATTACATTTCATAAAGTCGGTGCCTTATATGTATGATTGACTTTTTGTGATTGCTAAATTTTAATTTTGATAAGCATTGAGGTGTTACGAGGACTTTAATTTACATTTGTACGAACTATATAAATTAAAGAAGGTTTTTCGGGGTATATTAAACGGCACCATATTGAGGTATATACTAGTTATTGTTAGGGGTAAATAAGTTAAGCCAAAATAGGGCATGTATCTTTCTGTTGTTAGAGGCATGTTTTTCAAGGTCAGATATTGGCATGTGTGGATCTATTATCAAAGCAAATTAGTCAACATCTACTCTAGATATGTATAAAAGATTTTATGTGATAATTGAAACTTCTGTATTTTGCATTTAATTATGATGTATTATTTAATAATTGTGCAGTATGATTATATGTGATAAGTGAAACATCTGTATTTTGCATTTAATTATGATTTATTATGTAATAAGTATGTTGTATATTATTCTTTTAATAAATGTTAAGAAGAAGGATATAGTGAATAAGCATATGAAATAAGGATTTATGCATTTAGAAAGAGTGAGATAATGCTTAATTACCAAAAAAAAGAGAGTAAGATAATGCCTTACTTTCATTTGTTTATTTTCTTTTCAATTTGGTATTTATGTTAACTTGTTACATGTTATTTCAAATAAGAAACTCGAGGATGAACATGAGAATTTAGGCAAGGTGTGAGTAATAAAAGAATTAAAGTTAAATCTAAGAAGTTTTAGGTTGAGAGACATCATTTAGTTGTGAATTGAGATCATTTTTATTTGCCTAAATAAATTCATTTTAGTTATTTTACAATATGTTATGAATTTTCTAATGCAAGTATGTGTTATTATGAACAAATAATACAATGATAAAAAGAGTATCATCCCATAAAGATTATGTTTATTATTTACCAACATTAATCTAACTCTAGTTTTATTTGATTAACTAATGGGTGTAATTTAATAAATATGGAAAATTACAATTTAAAATGATAACATATAAATACTGTAGAATTATTGAGAATCAATATTAAACGACTATGAGACTTTTAATTTCACCAAGATTAATCTTACTTAAATCACCTAGTTTAATCAATCAATGCCTATTCCCTAAATTGTTGGTGAATTTATTTAATGTGATTACTAATCTTTCTCAAGCATCAATAACATATTCTAATAAGTTTTTTTTAAAATAAAAAGGTAAAATTTCGTTAATATAGAATAAAGGTACAGGCAAGATTTAACACAGGGGACGTACCCTTCATCATATGAGGATCTAAAAATATTGTCTACTTACCCTTCAAGGAAGGTAAGTCTCTTTGTGGAAATAAGCAACCCCGGGTATTGTTAAGGTGGACACTTCTCCTGCATTCCCGTAGCTGAAGTAAAGTGGGAGGACATAGTTAATGCTCCTTTAGACATAGTAAACTGTCTTTTGCTAAAATTTATCTTCAGTTCAGAAGCCGTTTTGATTTTAAAAAGAGCTTGCAATAAGTGTTGATCGACTCCACGTTTGCTCTGCAAAAAAGAAGCAAGTCATCGACAAAAGACAGGTTGGTTAACCTGGTTTTTTTACATTTGGTGTGATATTTAAATCCAATAGTTGAGTGCACTTCAAGCTAGATCATGGAATTAAGAACTTCCATTCATAAGATGAAGAGGTAAGGTGAGAGTGGCTCTCCCTGCTTAAGCCCTTTCTTAGCTTTAAAGTATGATGAGGGGTTGCCATTAATCAAGATTAAGTAGCCAGCAGTTGTCAAGCATTCTTTGATCCAACTTATGTAGGTTTGAGGAAAGCTATAACAACCTAGATCACCCGCTCACAGATATTGTCCGTTTTGGGCTTTAGCCCAGCCAAGCTCTCACAATTTTGCCTTTCCCAAGAACTTCCTAAGGGGTCACCCATCCTGAAACTACTCTTGCCCTAGCACATTTAACTTCAGAGTTTTGATGGGATCCGGTGCGTTGGGGTATGAAAAAAGTGTCTGTAAGGGAGAGATATCTGTATCCTTATAAGGCTTACTTCGTTCTCCTCTTCAACCGATGTGGGATCTCACACTCTCCACCGCCTTAGGGCCCAGCCTAGCTAGCACAAGGGCTCGAATATCGGCTTTGATACTACTGTAATAGCCCAGATTACCCACTCACAGATATTGTCCGCTTTGAGCCTTGACCAAGCCGAGCCCTCACAGTTTTGCCTTTCTTGAGAACTTCCCAAGAGGTCACCCATCCTAGAATTGCTCTTGCCCTAGTACATTTAACTTTAGAGTTCTGATGGGATCTGGTGCATTGGGGCATAGAAAACGCGTCTGTAAGGGAGAGGTATCCGTACCCTTATAAGGCATACTTCGTTCCCCTCTCTAACTGATGTGGGATCTCACAAAAGCCATAAGCCTCCATCATCTTCAAAATGAAATCCTAGCTTGTACAATTGAATGCGTTATGGAAATCAATCTTAATGGTACAATTAAGGGTAGAGTATGATCTTGAGTAACGTTTGAGGAGCTTCTGCATAATTAAGATATTATCACTTATTTGTCTATTGCTTATGAATGCGCCTTGATTGTTACTGATGAGTGGAGTTATAACTTCGTAAAAAGGATCTTTGAGATGATTTATAAAGGAAGTTTATACAGGCTATGAGTTAGAAGTCATGGAAGTGGTTTGGAGAGGATATTTTTGGTATAAGATATAGGAAGGTTCTGTTTATTTCCTTGAGCAGGACCTTTTGGAAAAGAATTCTTTAACTACATGCTTGACAAAGGTACCTATGATATCCCTTTTTTTTTTGATAGAAGAAGCCATTCAATCCATTGGGGCCAGGTGCTTTTGTGCCTCCTAACTTAAAAACTATTTCCTCTATTTGCTTGTCCTCCACTGTTTATTCCAATAAGTTAGCTACATCTTTATGATAACTATAAGCCTTGAAATTTATTAAGCATAAGAAATTTATAGTATTGCATATAATTTCATAAATATCTTTTTCTTGTAACAATCATACGATATTTAATCAATATATAATTAAATTATTAGTTTAATTAAATATATAATAGACAATTTTAAACATTATCTATTGACTTTAAATGCTCCTTACTTGGGATGATTTTCATAGCATCATATGGGAAAAACTTATTGATAGTGCAAGGTCTTGACCATTTTAACTCGAGTTTTTTAAAGGAAAAGTCAAAGGCTTTAGCTATATGAGAGAACTTGTTTTGCAGGTAAGGAAAGTCAACTTGTTATGTAAAGCCTTCATCCATTCTTTATAAGTTTTAATATTCTCACAAGCTTCATTAAGAAATTCCTATTAGTCATTTAATTGCAAAAATTGTTTCTCACTTACTGCTTGCATGTCCATATCGAGCTGCTTTATCATCCAATAAGCTTTATCATCTAGTTCCATTGGAAGAAGATGACACATTTTCCCATAGACTAGCCTATGGTAGGTATCCTTATTAGCATTTTATAAATGGTGTAGTATGCCCATAATGCATTGTATATATTTTTAGCCTAATCTTTATGAGGATGCCTATTGTTTTTTCCAAATTCCTTTTCATCTTATGGTTAGATATCTCTACTTGCCTATTAGTTTATGGATGGTAAGCTAAAGTTTTTTTATGCTTGACTCCACATTTCAATAATAGAGTTTTGAATTGCTTATCACAAAAGTGAGTGCCATCATCATATATTATAGCTCATAGAGTACCAATATGGTTATGATGCTATTTTGAATGAATTAAACCCCACCTTATTGTCATTTTTCTTAGTCGTCGAGGCTTTCATTTATTTAGACACATGGTTAATAGTAATGTGTATTTATTGTCGTATGATGATGAAAACTTTCCTATGAATTATATGCACCATACATCAAATACTTTTAACTTTAAGAAGTCATTTTAAGGGCATCTCATTCCTTATAGAGATATTGTCCATTTTTTGACATCAATCATAAGTAACTATAAATTTTAAGCATCTTTAAATGGGTTAAGCTAATTAAAACCCTAATTATATGATTTTAGTAGTTTTTTTATTTCCTATAAAATGTCGTTTGTACTCAAGTATATGGAAATGTCTCAATATGTCCTCCACATCTTCTTATGATTTGATTAGCAAAATGAGTGTAAAGTAGTAGTTTCTATTAATAGTAATGCTTTACATAAGAACTTGTTCTTTTATTGATAAGATAGTTCTAATGGTAGAAGATTGGCAGTATGGTAAGTTAGATAATTAACATATAAAGGAGGAGATTACACTTATGTTATAGAAAAACGTTGTTTATTTGAAAAATCATCATCATTGGGAAGTTTTTGTAACTTTTTTATTCCTTCAATTTAAGTATAGAAAGGTGATTTTCCATTGAATTCTTTGCACCTTTTGGTCTTTCATATATATATAACAATAACACCTAACAAATGAGTCTTAGTGTATCGTCCTCTTTAGATATGAGATATTTAATTACACAATGATCTGTGTATACAATTACTTTGTTACCAAATAGGTAAGGTCAAAATTTGTCAAAGGCAAACACAATAATTAATAACTTCTCAGCGATTGTAATTTAGTTAGTTATTATTAAGAGTGTAAGTAATTTAGTTAATAGCAATAAAAGTTTTATTCTTACTTTTGCCTAAGAATAACCACCTCCATATCATCACTCACATCATACATTAATTCAAATGGCAAATCCTAATATAGGGTCATTGAAATAGATGTTAACATAAGTTTTTCTTTGGGAGTAAAGAGTTTCCATCTACACTCTTCATTAGAATCGAAAAAGGTACCCCACACTAAGAGGCTTAAGAGTGGTTTGGAAATCTTTAATAAATCGTCTATAGAAACCTATATGATTAAGAAAAATTATAATTTCTTTAATTAACGTTAGTTCTAGCAACTTTTTCCAGTTTATATTTGATCTCTATCAACCTAATTTCGCACTAAGTTTCTGTTGGAGGAAATTGGTGACTTAAATTATGCCTTAACATTTTATAAAATAACACTAAGTTGGTTTCTTCACATCTCTTTATCATCTGCTTCATATTATTTAGGCAATCATCAAATCAATTTTCAATAACAAAAATCTCTTCCATAAATACTTCAGTTATGTTTTCTACAATATTTAAAAAGATAGCCATCATACATATTTGAAAAGCAGTTATTGTATTGCAAAGTCCAAATGGTATTTTTAAAAGCAAAACATGCTATCAGGACGTGTAAAAATTATCTTCTCTTAGTCTTTTAATGCTATGGCTATTTGATTGTATTCGTTATCCATTAAGGAAATAATAGTACTTATGCCCTGCTATTGAATCCAATATATAATCAATAAAAAGCAAAGCAAAGGGATCTTTTTGTATGGATTTGTTTAACTTCTTACAATTAATATAGACTCTCCATCTAGTGACGAATCTTATAGGAATCAACTCACTATTCTCGTCTTTTACTATCTTTATTCATCCTTTTCTAGTCACTCCTTGCACTGAATTTACCTATGTGCTATTGGAGATTAGGTAACTAACCTATGCATCAATCCTTTTAAAACTTTTTTTGTCATTTCCTCTTTCATAGCTAGATTAAGTCATTATTATGCTTCAACTGATGGTCTATTATTATCTTCTATTAGAATTTAATGCATGCATATATATGACCTAATTCATTTAATATTTGTCACAGACCACTTATTTGTAAACTTTTTACCTCTTATCACTCTTAATAACTTATTCTTTTCCAATAGAGAGTGGTGAGGAGTTAATTACCTATAAGGTTGATGACTTCCTAACATATGCATAATAGAGATGTGTCTATAATGGTTTTAATTCAAGACTACGTGGATGTTCAACTGGTGGAATGGGACATAAAATTCTTTCTTTTAAGGTTTAAAATATTTCCTTCTATTTGGCTAAAGGAGTCTTTACACAATAAATACTCTATCACTTCCTTACCCTATATACTAAAAGACTAATCTTGCAATATGTTAGCCTGCAAAGAGTCCAATATACCTATATGTCTAATCATTATGGCCCATCTTATTAATTTGAAAGAAACATTGACTTGCACTATGTACATTATAACATTAAATACACTAAAAATTACCTATTCTTTTTGTTATTGAAGGTATATTTCATATTTTTGAACATTAATCAATGATTTTGCATTTGTTGAGAATGGTCTTCTAAGTATGTTAAGCATCTCTCTATCATCCTTCATATAAAGAAATATAAAATTTATAGGAGAGATAATTTTTTCTAACTTGACGAGCATATCTTCAAGTAATCCACTGTTTGAAAGAGGGATTAGCTAAATGAGTTGTCATTATAGTGAGTCTTGCTTTACCTAAACTCAAAATTTGAAAGATAGATAACGACATTAAATTTATACTTGCACCTAAATTGTATAATTCATCATGAACATATAATTCCCATTTGATCATATGATGGTGAAACTTCCTAAATCTTTGAGTTTTTGGGATAACTTCTTCTATAAATTGACTTTATATTCTTTAGTAAGTACAACTTCTTCTATAAATTGACATTATATTCTTTAGTAAGTACAAGTGTTTCATACTTCTCAAGCTTCCTCTTATTTGAGATAATACTTTCTATAAACTTCACGTAACTTGGCATTTGCTTTAGGGTATTTGCAAATGATATATTAATGTGAAGTTTCCTGAATATATTAACAAATTTAGCATATTGATGATCTAACTTACTTTTTTAAAAACATTAAGGAAAGGAAATTATGAGACATGGTTTTTGAGAAGCTTGTTCTTCATTTTTCTTCTTATCTTTAACATTCTCTTTGATTGACATTTTTATTAGAGAAGATCAATTTTTTCCCAATCTTATTGTACTTTTTAAAACTCTAATAAGTGTCTCCATTTCTTTATCACTTCATAGAGTAATTGCTTTACAATACTCATTACCACCTCCTTTTGGATTCACCTTAGAAGTATAAGGAAAAATTATATATTTCTTTTTGGAAATAATTTAAGTTATTTGACTAATTATACCTCCAAACTTTTGATTTATTATGAAAATTAGTATTGGTCTCATTTACAAACTGAGTGTGAGAGGTTACCAATTGATTTGTTACACCTTCTAGGTTCACTTTTTTTCTCTTATGGTGGTTTAGTCTATTTAGGTTGCAACACATTCTAATTGTTTGTCCATAATAAGTATGGATGATTATGCCATCCTTGATTAATCCTGTTAAAACAATTTTTTTCAATTATCTATTAAAATTTCTCATATGATGTGTTTGTTCTCAATGTGCATATTCACTATTTTAACTGATGGAGAGAATTTAAAAGGAACTTTTAAACTAAATCTTCCCAAATATTGATTAAATCTAGAGGAAGAGAATTTAACTAGTTTTTTTACTTTGTCTTTTAAAGAAAAATGAAATTGGATAAGGCAAAGGTCTTTAATATTAATTCTAATGTATTGGAAAATTTTGTAAATATTAGAGAAAATTCTCTATGTGAGCATTGAGATCTTCATTAGAAAAGTAATTGAGTTGAGTCAACTGAATAATTTGTAACATTACCTGTCTAAACTCAAAATTATTCATTTAAATGACAGGCCTCTTTTTTACTGATTGATTACTTATAGATTGTTCAATGGTTGGTTGCTTGATGGTATGTCATGTTTATTTCTTGCTCCCACAAAATCAACCTTTGGTTCTTACAATTAAATGAAAACCTCTCTCTTCTCTTCTTTATTGTTTTGACGTATATGTTCTGTCTTTAGGTTTGTTCTATCTTTAGGTCAAGAAGTAGATCACTACCTCAAACTTTTGGGTGAACTTAAAACAAGTTCCTATAAAACTCTAAACAAGAACAGCATCATATTAAAAAATACGAAGTAAAAATAGAGTTAATTGGTAAGGTTATTAATAAATAACAAAATACCCAATAAGGAAGCTCGGAACTTTTTATAAATCTTCTAACATAATTTTATGTTATTATGAACAAGTAATATAATAATGAAAAGAGTATCGTACCATAAGAATTATTTTCATTAATTACTGATGTTAATCTAACTCCAGTTTTGCTTACAACTTAAATTACCTAATTTAATCAATTAATGTCTATTACCTGTGTTATCAGGGTATTTCTCTAATGTGATCACTAATCTTTCGCAAGCATCAATAGTGTATTCTAATAAGCAATTTAATTACTTTTTTTTAATAAATATGAACTTTTAAATTTATTAAGTATAAGGAATTCATAGTACTGAAAACAATGTTATAAATATCTCTATCCTACAATAATCATATGATATTTCGTTCAAGATCTAATTAAATTATTACTTCTTAGTTTCAAAGTGAATCACAAATCTTATAATTATCTATTAGGCAATTATAAGCATTAACCATCAAATGAAATATTCAACATAGAATTAGAATAAGACATCAATTTAATTAATATTAGATAAATTCAAGTATTCATAATGTGATTACGTTATAATCCTAGAAAAGAAATTTAGAAAATCTAGAAAATAAAAAATTGAATAAAAATTTAAACATGGTCTAGGTTATGATTTAAGAGAGAAAAAAAAACTAGGAATTAAAGAAAAATTGATGTTGAATTCTACATTTAGATTTTGTCTATCCCAAAATAATATGAAAAAAAGCAACTCCCAAAAAAGTATCGAAAGTACTCAATTCACTTCTTTAACCGTGCTAGCATATATAGGAAAGCTATGTTATCGGTGTAAGGTGCTGATCAAGGTATTGCATGTATTGGACTCTCATTTAGTGTAAAGACGCTAATCTTTGTGTAACTTTTAGCCATTAGACGCAGAAGCACTTCTTCCTGATTTATAAGGCAATTATTCTTCGTAGATCGAATATCTTTTACAAGTTCTCAAATATAATGAAATATTATTCCCGTCTGATTGAAGCGCATTATTCCTGTTTGATTGTCACTTCCATAGATTGTGGGATCAGATCTTCTGATAATTTGTACGACCTCATACTATGGTCTTGGTTCAACCTATCTCGTTAATATAACAGAGTCAACCTAACTTTCAATTCGCTTTTGGGTTTCTGCTAGACTTTCCATTGCCAAATTGGAATCTTAGTTAGCTAGGTGGGGCATGACGCATCTCTTTCTCTCTCTCTCTCTCTCTCTTTTTTTCCTACCTCCCTCCGGTACGTACGTTTATAATCACATGACATAAAAGGAGGTACTATAGAAGGAGTCTAAAATATTTGTGTAATATTATGATATTTTATTGTATCTAATAAATCTCAGTCATTTATTTATATGGGTCTTATATAAATTCTGCATAAATTTCATAAAATAAATAATTAAGATTTTATAAGACAGAATAAAACAGAATAATATTAGACAAATAATCTATTCTTTCTCCTGAAGCTACCTGAACATGCGAGAAAAGGAATTATACTCATACCCGTCACTTTAAGGTTCGTGGAATTGCCACGATCGAGTCCCTTTGCTGCATATTGACAACTAGCATCCTTTGTGACCTTGCCATTAACTGAAGGGTCACCGGCATTTCATTCTTTTAATATTTTTTTCTTTGAAAATTTTTCTTTTCTGAAATTAAGAATAATAACCTGAAAAAAAATAAGACATATTATTTAATACGCCTATGACAAATTCAATTTGTTTTCAATTTAAACTGCTTATAGTTCGAGATTTTTCAACTGAATTTTTTTAGCTTATATTTTTTAAAATTTTAATTATATATATACATATATTTGTGTGCACGCGTGTAAACATGTATATTTATAAGCGTGTACACAAGCGTGTGGACATATATATATCTATCAAGAAGTCAATTATATATATATAGTCTCTGTATATATATAATTGACTTATTGATGTCTGCCTCTTATCTTTTAACTAGAACATCGCAATTTGTAGATAACGAATGGTGATGGATGGATTCTCAAAGTGGTGGCTTCCAGTACTGGTTGGCTGCACATGCGTTTCGTTCATATGAAATCAAACTTTCTCCATCGATGCCCTATAAGTTTGATTTATCAGTGCTTGGAGACACAGATGAGAAGTGGATACGCATGTGTTAAAGAATACAGGATATATATACATATATACATCAACGATATCGGTTCCACGCATCACATTATATCATTCTCATCTGGGGACCCTACCCACAATCTTGTAGCTGTAATTTGCATTGATATGATCATCTTTTTTACAAGATTTCTATGTTGTTCAAACCAGTAGATCAATGTTCTTGACCAATGCTCAAATACGAATGGAGGTTTTTTTTTTTTGGATGTTAAAAGAGAAAAGAACATTTTTATAACATGAAGGCAAGGGATAGATTCAATAGCAAGACTTGTATCATTTTTAGGCTATTTATTGTCCAGATAAATTGCTGAACCAAAATATTCGAAGTAATCATTTCTTAAGCGCTAAAATTAATCATACCATCAGTTTGCCATCAAATTAAATTTTGCGTATAGCAAGTTAACTCCAAAATATGAAAAAGTATACATAGTAGTAACTAGAAAATTTATCAAGATTTATTTTCATTATTCTGAATTGGATTTACAAATGAAGTGGTTCGTTTAGGAGAAAACAAAATGGTACAGTACTCTTTATCCTTAGGGCAGTGATAGTAAGCCTTGCAGATAAATATGGGGGTCAAAGGTTGGCAGCTCTTTCTTAACGTCATTTCAACTTTTGTGTGGCTAAAAAGGGAAAGAAGATCATCAATGACTTTGACCGTGACTCTTTTGGAGCATATTGATCGATTGAAGAGTTTGAAGGATTCTGTTAGCTGAGAACTTAAGCAAACCACACACCATTGATGTAGTTTGAAAGGGGGAGCCCTTAGATATGGCTCGTCACCTCACCAATATGATGTCAACTGATGATAGGAGTAGAGATAATTCATGGGATAGACTAATTGTCAAAAGATATTCCCCGTCTACAAAGAGTAGTAAGCATGCAAATTTTTGAAAATTCGAGCACATCTGTTACAGGAGTTACAGGACCAGTCCAATCGATGTCATGGACTTTTATCTCTGACTTTTCCATCATTTTTTATGGCATGTGAGCTGTGCATGTCGTTTTTCTTTTTCCTTTTTTGTATCTGTTCGTCTGGTGATAAACTCCAAATTATCTATCCATGGCATCAAGTAGGATGTAGTCCTGTTAGGCACCAGATTCCGTGCAGATCGAGATAACCCACTTGACAGCAAGAGTAGAAGATTCATAATGAATAACAGACTCGAGCTATGATGCACCCACAAAAAAGAAAAAATGAAAAAAAAAAGTGAAGAAGGAAAAGTTAAGCATTATCTCCAAAAGATTTAAAATTAAAAATTTGTGGTAAATGTTAAAAAAAGTTTTTGATTTTAAACTTAAATCAATAATTTTAGTTTGAATAATTAAACAAATTATATGGAACTTCATCTTCATTAAAAATGAGTACAAAAATGTAAAATCAAATGAGACAAAATATATAAGAAATTTGAAAAGTTAAATTAGAATCATATAAATTTGATTGAAAATATATGAAATAGACATCTTTATTACATAAATGATAAAGATTTTAAATATAGTAAGATATACCATACCTTTAGCCTATCAGTGCTCATGTGCATCGACAGTTCACTCGGGCATATTTCACTATGAAAATGTTTTTCATCTATCTTTGGTTTTGTTGACACTGAACATGATGATTGATGGTAGAAATACTTCAAGTTGTTCTTAGAGTATCTGTATAGATTAATCATAAAAATGTTAAAAGATTTATAATTATTCAAATGATCAGTTTTAATCATTTTAGTAATGGTTAATTTAAGTCTAATTTTTGTTAATGAGTTTTACACTTTATTCATATTAAAATTATAATATGATATCAGAATAGATTTAATCCGAATTATTAATTTCCTAATTTTCTGTCTAGATGTTCAATCCTAATAGTCCAGTCTGGTTAGTGCTGCTTTTATTTCAAGTGATATTGGATATCCAATCTTAGTTGCATGTGAGAGAGAGTGTTAGAGAATCTCATATTAATTAAACATTAAAATGTTGAAGAGTTTATAAGTGATAAAGACCAACTATTCAAATAACTAGTTCTAGTCATTTTGACAATGACTAACTTAAGTTTAATTCTTATTAATAGGCTCTACATTTTATCCATGTTAAAAATTCTTATGCCTACAATGAAGTAAACGTATGCTGTGAAGTATACTTTGCATTATTGTGATCAATCCTCGTCCTTGACAACTTCCAATTTATCAGCAATTCGTTTGCATTCCATTTTCTTGTAAGGACCACAGATTTTTCCC
>JANPWT010000004.1:11172192-11187354 GCA_024678245.1 Erythroxylum densum
ATGACATATATAAAATAGAAAGATAGGAGAGACATAACATAAACATTGAAGAGAGAAGCCAACGTCACAAAAAGGGAATTAAAGAATATGAGGATGAGGATGAGACTACTATTTAAATATAAATAAAAGTAGGTATGACAAGTTCAAAGTTAAATGTTTTAATTGTTATAAAATTGGTCATTATTCTTGATAATTTCATAGTGCCATCAATAATATTAAAGAAAAGGCTAATATTATTGATGTCAATCAAAAATATGAAGAGTCAACTTTGTTACTAGCAAGCAACAAAGAAGAAAACAATGTTGACAGTATCTGGTACTTGCATAATGATGCTAAGTAATCACATATATGAATACAAAAGTAAATTTGTAGAGCTTAATGAGAAGTTGAGAGGTAATGTTTCCTTTATAGACTTGTCAAAAATACAAATTAAAGGAAAAGGTACAATTCCCATCTCTTATAAAGATGGTAGTCACAAGATGATTACTGATGTTTATTATGTGCCTAATTTAAAAGTAATATTTTAAGTTTAAATTAAGTCCTTGAAAAAGGGTATGAAATTCTCAAGAAAAATAAAATTTTTTGGTTTCAAGATCAAAACTCTAGTTTAATTACTAAAATGATCATGTTAAAGAATAGAATGTTAAAATTAAATATCAAAATAATTGAAGTAAAATGTTTGAAAGTTGGTTTGCAATATAAATTATGATGGTGGCACATGAAATTTGGTCAGTTAAATTTTAAAGCTCTGAAGGTCATAGGAGAAAACAAGTTGGTAAAATGGATACCCTCAATTATCCATCCTAATCAAGTAAATGAAGCATATTTTCTTTTAAAAAAACTAACAGGAAGAGTATTCCTATTAAAGCAACATTTAGAGCAACTAGTCATCTTCAACTTGGCATGTTAATATGTGTGGACTAATCAATCCACCTCCATTTGGTAAGAAAAAATTTTCTTACTTTTTATTAATTATTTTAGTATAAAAACTTGGGCTTATTTTCTAAAGAAAAAAATCAGAAGCTTTTGCTGCTCTAAAACATTTTAACATGTTTGTAGAAAAGCAGAGTGACTATAAAATTAAAGTTTTGAAATATGACCGAGGAGGTGAATTTACTTCTAAAGAATTCAATATTTTTTGTGAAACTCATTTCATCCATTATCCTTTAATAGTTCTTACATCACCATAATAAAATTATGTAATCAAGAGAAAGAATAGAATCAATTTTAATATAACAAAACGCAAGACCAAGGACAAAAATATGCCTAAGTAGTTTTGGGTTAAAGTTGTTTCTTATGCTTTCAAGAAGTATAAAGTGGAATAAATCCTAGTGTCTATCATTTGGAAGTTTTTAAAAGCATTATGTATGCTCAAATGCCACACTAAGAAACATTCAAGCTTGATGATCAAAGTGTTAAATATGTCTTCATTAGATATGATTCACATTATAAAGGCCATAGATTATACAATCCAAATAATGGTCAGCGGTGATAAGTTGAAATGTTGAATTTGATGAGAAAGCTATATAAAATTAGGAGGCTCATAAAGAGAAAATTAATAATTTTCTTCCATATTTTAGAGGAGAAGAAGAAGAGTCCTATGAATATACAAGAAACAATTCCACCTGATTCACCACTTCTGCAACCTCATAAAGAAAGTTTAAGTGAAAGGCTAAGGAAAATGAAAGATATAGGTGACATTTATAGAAAGTCTAATCAAGTTATTCTTGATAATGATGAATTGTATTATCTTCTTATAAATAATGGTAAATTTTGAAGAAACCATGGAAGAAAAAGGTGGATATTAGTCATAGATCATAAAATCAAGGCAATTGAAAAGAAAAATACTTGGGAATTAGTGGGTTGTATAGAGAAAACTCTCTTCAGTATATAATTTGATGAATTCCTTACATTCGATTACTTTTATGCTTCTTTTTTCACAAGTCATGAAATTTGATAAGTAATCAAGTTTGTTGTGTTGTTAAGGAATTTTTGACTTAAGGAACTTAGCTCAAAGAGATTAATAGGGTCTACGTATGTCTTATGCTAAAAAGTCTTAACCTTTCCTCCTTCCAGGATTATATTCATCTTGTATATTGTAACACCATCTACAAAATTATCTCGAGGATATTGTTTCTGATATTAAAAGTTTTTAGAGAAATAATCACTCTCTCCTAATGTGCTTTCATTCCAAGTTAAAGTATTAGAGATAATATCCTTATTTCATAAGAGCTCTTCAAATTTTATCATAATAAAAAATTCATTAAAATTCACTATATGAAGATTGATTTTTTCAAGGCCTTTGATACCATTAGTTAGGAGGTTCATCCTTCATGCTATACATATTTTTGTCTTTCCCTCCATATTCATCAATTAGATACAACAATGCATTTGTACTCCTTAAAATATTCAAGTTAATTAGGAAGCCACATATATATTTAAAGGTGTTAAAGGTATTCGACAAGATGATCTTATCTTACTCTACATATTTGATAACTGCATCGAGGTTCTAATCAGATATATCTCTTATAACATTGATCAGGATATGCCTTTTAGTTATCACTATAAGTGAAAGAAATTGAAGATTTATATCCTCTCATTTATTGGTGATTTATTCCTTTTATGTGTTGCCAATAAGGAATATGTTAGAACCATCATGCATTCTCTTAAGCTTTTCACTATCTAGAATTTTAATAAGCAACTCTAAAAGTTAGTTTTTTTTGCCTCTTGCTGTCCAAGGGAACTAACTCAAGAAATTGCCAAAATCATAGGACTTTAGATCTGCAATACCCCCTTTTAAATACTTAGGTATCCCAATCACTACTACTAGAACTACTTATAGAGAATGTGCCTCCCTTTTGGAGAAATTTTTTATGTGAATTTATAGCTAGAAGAATAAGGTTCTCTCTTATGAAAAAAGGCATCAGTTAATACCATTTATTCTTAATAAAATGCATGTTTATTAAAGCTCTTATCTCTTATTTCCATTCAATCTTATTAAGGCAATTGAAAAGCTATAAAGAACTTCCTACAGAAAGGCTCAATGTCCACAAAATGAGTAGTTAAAATTAGATGGAAAGATGTTTATCTTCCTAAAGACCAAGGTGGCTTTGGGATAAATGTTATAACCTTTAATAAGGTTCTTTTGGCCAAATGGATATCGAGACTAGTCAATGATCATAAAACCTTATGGATGAAATGGATACATGAGAAATACTTAAAGGGTAATAGCTTTTGGAATAAATAAGCTAAGTCTAAACTTCATAGACCTTAAACTAAATGTTGAAGTTTAGAGATGTGCTTGCCAAGGAAAAAAATATCATATTGGTAATGGAAAAACACTAGCTTCTGGTGTGATAATTGGTTTAACTTAGAGCCTCTTTAATTATTTCTAGCCTTCTCCTCATTATAGTATGCAATCTCCTCAGTTGTCAAAGTTTAAGTGATTATCAAAGAGGACAAGTGGTGTTGTGAACATAAGGGACTAACTATCATCCTTAATGCAATTCCAAACTATAGGTTTAATTTATTGAAAATGGACTATATTTTCTAGCTAAGGCATACATTTGGGAAGTTCACCAAATAATCATAATTTTCTTTGTTCAAATATCCTTATAAGGTGATCAAGGCATACATTTGGGAAGTTCACCAAATAATCATAATTTTCTTTGTTCAAATATCCTTATAAGGTGATCACTTTGTCCAATCTGTTATGGTTTAAAGGCCACTTACCTAAGGTATCCTTTATTTTATAAATGGCAATTAGAAAATGTGTCATGAATTTTGATAGAATCAAGTGGAATTCTTTCCCCAATACCTCTTGTACCTTTTACCAATCTAATATTAAGAACCATAATTATTCATTCTTTTCATGTCCCTACATGCTTTTTATATCGAAGCAGCTGCTTGAATTGAGCAACTTGTAAACTCATCTTAACATTTAAGGTCAAGTAATTAATTACGCTTAAGGAGTTAAATATCACCACAAATCTTATCAAACCATATTTAAGCTTCAGTTATTTCTTGTATGGTATATAGAGAGAAAGGAACAATAAAGTGCTCTAAAATCAAAATCTCTCTCTACTTTATATAGACTCATTCACAGTTGGCTAAGAGAAATCGTTATTTCTAAAGGAATTCATTTTAATTATAGTGCAAGGTTCAAAATTAGTATGAATTTGCTTTAGCTCTAGCTTCTTCAGGTATGTGGATATTATCCATTTTAGACCTAATATAAATGTTTGAACTAGCTCTCCCAATTCCTTGTAGTTGTATATTTGAAAGAAGGTGGCCTAATGACCCATACTTGTTAGTCCCAGCAGGCTATTTCAGTAATCCCATATACTTTGATTTATGTTTGACTTCATACTCATATGACTTTTCTTAGCTATTGAGGGTTAGTTATAAAACTTGAAAAAGTAAGTAAGCTAGTGATCTATAGTTTATTACCTTTTAATCCTTGTTTCTCCATCTAGTTTCTATAGGCCTTAAAATGTTTATAACTCATATTAGAGTACTTCCATTAATTCATTTAACTTTCAAAAAGCCATTAGAGTAAACTGGGTAAACAAGGTGAAAAAGAATACTAATAAAGAGGTAGAAAAATACAAGGCAAGGTTTATTGTTAGAGGAAATAAGGAAAAGCATGAAGATGATTATGATGATATTTTTTTGAATTATTACATGAATGGAAAATTTATTAATTAGATATAAAGTTGGCATTCCTTAATGACAATCTTGAAGAAGAAGTCTATGTTGAATAACCATTAAGTTATATGGTCAAAGGATATGAAAGAAAAGTTTGAGATAGAAAAAAGATTTGTATAGATTGAAGCAAGCATCAAGACTATAAAATAACTGCATTGAGAAATATTTTCATGATAGCATGTTTGTTTATTGCCTTAATGAATATGTTCTTTACATCAAAATTCATAAAAATGGAGACATTTTTCTTATTATCTTTATATGGATTATCTTATTTTTCACTTGTAACAATTCAAGCTTATTTAAATAATTTAATAAGGCTATATCAATTGAATTTAAAATGATTGACAAAGGACTTATGTCATATACTTAGGCCTAAGGGTGAGGTTGGAGGTCCTAAAGAAATTCAAAATGTATGATTGTAATTCTTTGAACACGCCTATGAAAATTGGATTAAAGTTATCAAATTATAAAGATGGAAAAAAAAGGAAAATCCCACAGTTTTCAAAAGTCTTATGGGAAGTTTGAGATATTTAACATGTAAAAGGCCAAATATCCTTTATTTGGATAGATCAGTAAGTCAATTTATGGAAGCTCCTACCTACACCTCTATGAAAGTTTCTAAGAGGATTATTTGCTACCTAAAAGGCATACTTTACTTTGGACTATTTTATTCCTCTTAAAATAATTTCAAATGCAGGGGATCTTGTGATAATAATTTTATGGAATATTGATAATATAAAGAGTAGAATAAATTTTGCATTTTTGATGGATAATTGAGTTATCACATAGAGTTTAAAGAATAACCTATTATTACACTTTCAACTTATGAATCTGAATATGCACAGCAATATATACTTATCATGTTATTTGGCTTAGGAAATTATTAAAGGAACTTCACTTGCTACAAGAAGAAGGCACAAAGATATGCACTGATAATAAGTTTGCACAAACACTTGCCAAGAATTCAGTGGTTTATGATCGCAGTAAACATATAGATACAAGGTATTATTTCATTAGAGGATGTATAACCAATAAGAAAGTAGGGCTCAAGTATGTAAAAACTCAAAATCAACTTGTAGATATTTTTACAAAGGTATTAAAGTTTGAAGACTTTCGAATATTAAGAGAAAGACTTGGCATAACAAAAAAAATTTGAAACTAAAGGGAATTTTGAAAATAGTAATTTAAAATTTCTATAATGTGAATTTTAAGATAATATGGTGTTGAAAATATTGTAAATTAATTCAAGGGTCTTTTGTAGCCACAAGAGTCTTCTAGTATTAGGTGAGCCATTTATATTTGTATATATGGTCTTTTTCATAAATATAAAATGAACACATCTATAATACCATAGTTCACTTTGTAATAGTTAAAATGAAATAGAAAAAAAGCTTTTTTTTTTGCATTCTTCATTCTCCATTCTTTCATTTCTTAACACTGCAAAACATATCACATAACTTGGTAAGAACTCTCAATTAGATATATATTCTCCATATTAAACTCATAAATTATAACTTGCTTCGAGGATCACAAAATCCACATAAACCTATTTTCTTTCTCAAAAATTTCTTAATATAAACACATTCAACTCTATATATGATATATGTCGATACAACTAAATTCAAATCTTAAATTTCAACATTTAGTTCAAATATTCTCTTTAATCTATTCTTTACTATTTATGTAATAATGTCAAATAAAGAAGTTAATATTGGTATTTTTATTTCATGCCTTAAATTTATTTAGAAATAGCTTTTAGTTATTTATGTATTCTATAAATAAAGTAGGATCCTTCATTAAATATCAACACCATGATGGAGGACTCAGATTATTTCATAACATTTTTCTTTATATGCATGAGGTGATAAGATCATGTAATTAACTAATTATAATTTGATCAATAGTATGATAGGTTAAGTTTTGTATGAGATATATGTATACCACTAATTTATACACCTAATCAACATGTATAATATTATTGAAATTGGGAAGAATTTTTTATTTTGTGATTTTGATAGTTTGATATAATTTAATATTTTAGGAAGATCCTCTAGTATTGTGTATTGATTTATAACTTGATATTTGATATTTAGAAAGTATAGGATTAATTAATTTTGGTGATAACATTTAAAAGAAGAAGGAAATTTTAGTGAAAAATCATGTTAGTTCAATTTGCTATCATTATTGAATATTATTTGGTATTTTAATCATAATTATTGATATAAATATCATATTGAGGTGATTCAAGACGTTAAAAAAAATTAAACAATTTATAATTTACAAAAAGACACATAAGATTTATTTAGGCCTATCGGTTGACCAATGTGTCCTATTTGTCAACTAATATAAGGTAGAGAAGATGGTTTTAATCTATTAGTATCTCATATTGGTCAATCAAAATGTTTGAATGCTACTTTTAAAAATAAATTTTGACTTTTTTATCAATTTTCATGTAGAAAGAAAGAACAATGATAGGGAATTTGAGAGAGACAAATTGGAGAAGGAAAAAAAAAAGGAATTTAAGTTGAATAAGACTTGAAACACTTATAACGTCTAGACAAATTTTAATATATAAAAAGAGACTCAAGGTATTTTTCATTGGCTAATAAGTGGTATATGTCAATTAGAGTTTTCTAGTTTGATTTTTAACTATTTTTATTGTTGATTGTTTGTTTGTCTCTTGATTAATTATTTATGTATTTCAGTATCTCCATTTTGGAAAGAAATGTATAAACCCTAAATTAGGATTATGATAAATTGAGATTTTTGACAAAATTAATATAATTTAGGACTTTCGTTCATATAAATTGTGTGTGGAAAGTGTGATTCATGACATGTAATTATAATTGCAGGTAAATGTGTGATTGGAAACACCATTATGGTTATGAGTGTTGATTTTGATCGCATTTTATGGATTAGGTTCATTGTGTTTAGAATTGACTTATTATGGTGACTAATTAATGTTTTTATATGCAATAAGGCTTTGTAAAGGAATTAATTATGTTGTATGAATCTTGGTGATATGGGATGGTTGACATAAGCCAATTAGTCGACACCAAATTCATGTATATACTAATTTATCGATCAGAGAAAAAGAGTGAAAAGTAAAATAGTGTATGTACTATTTTATTTCCTAGAGCATTATTCAAGGTCAAATTTGGGCATATATAAATTGTTGACTAGGGTTAATCGACATCTATCTTAAGCATTTACAAGGAATTATGTGTTATAGTTGCCAATTCTATATGTTCCATTCAATTTTGATGTATTA
Source organism: Erythroxylum densum (assembly GCA_024678245.1). Taxonomy (NCBI): domain Eukaryota; kingdom Viridiplantae; phylum Streptophyta; class Magnoliopsida; order Malpighiales; family Erythroxylaceae; genus Erythroxylum; species Erythroxylum densum. Next base: position 11,180,171 of record JANPWT010000004.1, read on the forward strand.
TGGATTATTTGTATGGCATGTTATTTTCTTAACAAATGTTATAAAGATAAATATAATGCCAAATAAGCACAAGAAATAAGTATTGTGTTATATAAAGATAGTAAAATATCTTTTTACTCTCATTTATTTATTTTTTCTCTATTTGTTATGCATTATCTTGTTATCTGTTATTTTTAAGTAAGAAAGTTGAGGAAGAATGTAAAGTTTTAGGTAGGTGTAACACTAAAATGCATAAAATCAAATCTAAAGAATCCTAGATTGGGAGACGTTATTTTAATTATGATTTTAAAGTTTATTGAATCATTGTGAGTTTATACAAATTGGCTTAACCTTAATCTCATGGTAAAACTCAAGGGATTGGGTCTTGTTATTGAGTTGCAACCTACCATAAATCTAATGAAATTAACTTAAACTGTGTAAAAACTTACAATAAAATGCTATTAATCTATATTTTAATAAAATTATTGTATATTACTATAAGTTGAGGTCTAGTTTTTTTAAAGAAAATAAATGAATTATATTAATATGATAAAAGAGTTAAGTACATGCAGTGCATGGGTGACTGATGATGCCCTTTATATTTCCACCTTTTCTCCTCTTTGCTCAAAAGCCTCCACATGTTTCTATTTCATTATTAATTTATCTAGATCTTACAAAAAAAATTGTCGTTTGCATTTCCAAAGGGTCATTTCTATTCAGGGTAATCTCCGCGTTTGCTTCATCTCTCTGTCGAGTTCTTTACCTTCCAAAAACATTCCAGTGTACATTCTAATGTTGTTGATGATGATCACCATCATAAGGGATGTGCAAGATGTAACCCTCTCAGATAAGATTCTCCAACTTCTATCTTTTCGTATTCCCCTAACTAGGTAAGCTATCGCCACCCTAAAGATCCATGTATTATTGTTATGTGCTCTCATCCATTGCATGCTCCAATCTATTATGTCTTTTGGTGGATCGTTATCTCCATATCTAATTGCACACTCTTTCCATATGTTATTCGTGTGCTGATAAATGAATAGAATATAGTTGATTATTCACTATCCTTTTCACATAGTGTACACCTGTTAGGGATTACCATATAGCTATTTATATGTCCTATGTAGGTAGTCATCCTTGGATGGCCAGCTAAAAGGTTAAAGTTGCCCTTGGGATAATCTTGTAGCCCTATACCAGTTCATAACAACTTACTCTATCTGTATCCCATAATAGGTTTCTTACAATTTTGTTTGTGTAAAGACCATTGTGAGATCCATGTCACTTTATCTTTATCATCTGATAGAATGATATTGAGTAAGTGTGTTTTCACCAATGTATTCAGGATCATCCTTTGTATGATCTCCTTATTGCCGAGGCCTTGCTAAACAGTGAACTTCGGGAGATGTTTCAACCTATGGAGTTGTGGTTGATCATGTAAGACTCCTATCTCTAGCTATTTGTCAAACTAGAAGCTTGTTTCTTTCCCATCTCCCAACTTATGCCTTATGTGAGGTCTGATTATCTCCGTTATCTTTCTAAGAGTAGTTGATCCCTTTTTTGGAATTTTGTCATTTCAAGTGTTATCCTTGGTTATGTATTCACTCCATACCCAATTCACCTATATGGAGTTCTCCTTTCTAATTAGCCTCTAGAAATTTCTTGCTAACATCACGTGATTGACTACTTGGTTGGGTATAAAGGACTACCTGGTTGGGTATAAGGCCTAATCCCCCCTGTTTCCTAGGCTTACAAATATCATTCCATTTGATCCTTGCTTTGGTCCTTCCTTACTTATTTCCATCCCACAAAAACCTTTTTAGGATCTTATTACTGGCTTTTATGACCATAATTGGTAGAATATATATTGATTAAAGGCAGGACAGAATCAATCAATTGTAGACAATCTACCATACATAGTCGATTAGCTCTCCAATTATGAATTCTTCTTTTGATCTTCTCCTTTAGTGGTTTGAACTCTGAGTATTTGTGTTTTATGGAGTTCACTGGTATACCAAGATAAGTAAATGGTAATTGTAGTACCTTTATACCTGTATATAGAATTATAATATTTCTATTTGATTAAAATTAATATTTGATTTATATTTTATTCTTCATACTAGATTCTTATTATTTGAATTAGTTCACATACAATAACATTTTTACTAAAATATTCATCCTCATTCAATTAAATTATATCTAATACAAATAACTTCAATATAATATTCATACTTGATATTATGTTTACATAAGATGTTTATTCAAAATTAACACAATTCATCAAATAAAATATATGAATGGTTAGAATTTACAAAAATTATAAAAATCAAAATATTATTAAATATTTTATATTAATGGATAATTTGACAATATTACACGAAAATTATGTAAAAACAACATGAATGATTACTCAAATACCAACGAGTGAAGTTTATTAGGACGCTTTGGGGACATGCATCATTGCACTTCCTTTAACACCTATCATAATAATAACTAAACTCCTTTTTATTTAACATTAACTTAAAAGACATCAAAAACATCCACATTATTAGGAAGCAACGAAGAAGAGTCTATTAAAAGTGCTGACATGAAAAGAGCAGCAAAATCAACTCCAGAATACACAAGTTACCAATTTAAAAGTGGGAAGAGAGTGCTCCTACTTAACCACTATACATTTCTAACATTAGAAAAAGAAAATAATTAGAAGTACAATCATTCTCTATTGCATTGATGTTTTGACTCTTCATCACTTTATAAATAACAAAATGTTTTGGTCATTAGGGTCGCAAAAGATAATCTAAGTAATTTTTATCGATACAATTTGATATGCTTTCACTTACTTATTGTTATTATTGTCAATTCTTTCGTCATAATGATTTTTGTGATTATTTAAATTAATCTTAACTAATATTTAATACATATGGCCCCAATAATTATAATACTAAATGACAATTTTGCTTGACATTATTCATGTAATACAAATGTCAACAATATTAATAAAATTAGATTGAGAATTTAAGTGTGTAGGATAGATAAATAGAAAAGGAAAGCCTCAAAACAATTAATTTCTTTATATATTAGTTTTGCAATGCAAATCAAATGATAAAGCGTTGGTAGTGAATATATCAGTACATTGCTTTCACAAACATTATTATCAAGTGGAGCTTTATTTGTAGATCGAATATCTTTTACAAGTTCTCAAACATTTCATATTCCCGTCAAATTGTCATATTCATTGATTAGGGGATGTTATAGTGTGATCATTTGTACGAACTCAATACTAGGGGTCTAGGCTCAATGTGGAGCTGTCAACTTAACTTTCAATTTGCTTTTAGGGTTCTTCTGGGCTTTCCATTACCAAATTGGAATCTTCTTTTTTTCTGCTTCTGGTACGTACGCATAAAAAGAAGGTGGAACATACGAGAGAAGGAATCATACTCATACCCCTTACCTTAAGGTTCAAGAAATTGCCACCAATACTACACCTTCTGACCCACACCAAGTATGCCGGCTCGTGATTAACCCAAGGGTCACCCACCCCCATTTCCTTCTTTTAACGTTATTTTTTTCCTCAAAACGACAAGCATATTATTTAACATTAACATGCATATGACACATCGAATATATTTTGTCAACATCTTTAATCTGAATTTTTCTACTTTATAATGTTTCAAATTTTAATATTATATATATCTTAATATTGACTGATTCTATATTGTAACAACGGTAAGAACACCGCAAGTTGGTAGATAACGAACGGTGATGGATGGATTGTTAAAGTGGTGGCTTCCAGCACTGGTTTGGCTGCGCATGCTTTTTGTTCAGATGGAATCAAACTTTCGACACAGAGACGAGACGTGGATGCGCAAGTCTTAAAGCAGAAATGATATAACGTGATCGGTTTCTCGCATCACATTATCATTATCTTCTATGGTGTACATATGATCCCTTTCTTTTTTAACAAAGTCCTTTTGTTGTTCGAGCTAATGGATCAATGAGAAAGGAAACGTATGTCTTTTCATTAACCAATACTCAACATTTGATTTGATAACACTTTCATAGGCATTTATGAAACTTTGAGATCATAAGTTTATAAAAATATAAAAGAAATATTATATATATTATAACCCTTCTTCAACTCCCCCAAAGCACTCGCTATGTTAGACTCTTTGACTTTCATAAGCGTTTAGGCTATTCAGTGTACAACTAACACTTGCAGTTGTGTTTTCTTTTTCCTAAACAAAATGGAAGAAGTAGAGGAGTGGACTTTTGGAATTGGCCACTTCCACGAGTGCGATCGAGTAATGGAGGAGCGTCATTGGCTCAAAATCGTCCTTTAAGGATTTGATTCTCCGAAATCTAATCATGGGACGGGAAAGGGACCAGCAGACTTTGATAATGGATATGGGCATCTACGGCAGAATTAGCCCCTTCTCATTAAGATAATAATTTCAACTGCCCCATACATGTCTCTTTTTCTTACCTTGCATGGCAATACTGTATAGCCCATCCCAATCCATAAATTACATTCTGAGGAGGTGCTTGAATTCTCAGAACAAGACCAGAGGAGCATAAATCGCCCATTTCTTTAGCCCCTCACACATTGTAGGTGCACTGCCGACTAGTATTAGTGTTAATGCAACAATTTCAAGTTCTTGAAGAAGAATGTCCAAATTTCTATTCATTTCATTGCATATCGTGTCCCAAAAACTCTCTCTGTCTTAAAATCCATAGTCAGAATTCCAGGGGACCAAGGAGCCTATTTAAGAACTTCATGTTAGTGGCGCCATTCTAACTATTTTTTTACAACTTACCCCAACTCCATTTTTACCTTAAAATGACATCGTTTTATAAATAAATCAATCTAAAACATCTCCATATCACTTAATCTGTTCCAACTGTGTTTCTAGTCTACCTTAAAAAAGATGCCGTTTTATGTATAAACAAACCTAAAATGACGACATTTTATGTATAAACAGAGTTAAAAAAGATTCCAGTGACCTAAAAGGCTAAACCTACGCATGGTTTATTATCATCAGTATCATGAAACTCCCTGACATTTGCTCGAAATTTTAAGGATCAATTTAGAATTCTGACCCCAAGAGGCAAAGCAAATCCACATATCTCTACAAAGTAATATTACAATTGACAATAGTCCATCAGCCAAGCTGAGAATATGCTTTTAAGATCTAAAACAGGCTCAGGTAGTAATTTCGTTTAAGACTTCAAAGAAAAACCAAATGTGCATACAAAAAGTAACCATGTTAAAGGTAACACGGTATACCTATCTGATCAAATTTGGAACAAGAGAATTGTAGTGTTCCCCCAGACCGAATGCATGCTTATGATATGACAGCATAATACTTGCATTAGATGAATAGGCTCCCTCAGCTGATAAATACTCCTTACCTATCTCCACATCAGGAAAGGATCCAGAAAATATCATGATATGTTTACCAAGGCAGTGAGATAAAGCCCCAAGCTCTAGATGCCCTCCCCATGCTGCTGTAGACTCAACTTCAACACAATACTTTTCAAATCTGTCTGCAACTGAAATATTAGAATCTCCTTCTGTTGTATTATCCGATAGAAAAAAGGGAATGAAATCTGAGGAATTTTCCCTCATATAACCAGCCACCATTTTCCGAAGATCTTGGAAGGTATATGGAGAAGAACCACCAGAAAAGGATGCTAACTGATCTTCAACAGCTCTGTAAAGGCAATGCCCATCTGGTTTTATTTGGTTAACAATCAATCCATGGGGTTCAAGCTTTTTCTTTAATTTCTCATCTTCAATCATTCGATCACTTACAAGGCTGCTCTGCTCTTCCTGAATCCTCTTTTCTCTTTCTGCTTCTTGTTGAGCTCTCTTTCCCCGCTTCTTTGCACCCTTGGTAATCCTTGCATGTTCAGGTTGATTGGCAACAGAAACACCAGCTATAGCCTTCACTAAATTGTCAATATTGCTTTTGTCATTTCCGTTACTACTGCTGCTATAGCCCAGCGAAGCAAGTTCCTCGGCATGTTTTGTTTGTAGCTTAGTAGAAAGTTGAGAGATCTCTTCTTCAACCTGCTTCTTCTTAGCTTTCTGTTCAGCCTTGCTACCCTTTGCTGCACCTTTTTTAAGTTCCATCTCTTTGTCCTGCAGCTGTGCTTTCTCCTTTCTGCATACAGGACAGTGTTTAAGAACAATTTGCAATGCTGTCACCAATTAAAGTATATCATCGTAGATAGACCCATGATTAGACAAAATTAGCAATACCCCAGTCGATCTTAAACAATTGTGATGCAAGAGCCCATATCACTTATTTCAAAAGAAACAACAAGAAGATTTTGAACAACAAAACGTTCTTGATCAAAGTCCAATACAAGCTTCCCGAGAAGCCTTACAAGTAGCTTTAAGAGGTCTGAATAGTTACCTGACCAACGATTTACATTTATATACCATTGGTGCTAGTACTGGTATGTTTGGGGCGATGAAAGATATAAAAGATCAATCTGTATTCTCCAAAGATTAAAAAAAAATTACATATTTAACAAGGAACCTAGAATGAACATTTAGAAAGCAGACTAGGATTTTTCTACATATAACTCACCGCAAGGATTGGACAAAAAAAAACCATATTGAACCCCCAACTCCTATAAATTAGTAGATTTGACAAATAGATTAATGTATTGATACAATTGGCATACATCTCAAGGAAAGAAAGTAAATGCTCAAACACAAACAATGACTATTCCTCGAGATTGTCTCTATACGGAAGTCCAGTCTACTTGTTCACTTCAGTTCCTTATTTTGTGCTCTAATGATAAATCTGTTGAACGATTCACAATCTTTGATTCTTTCCTTCCTTGTTGTTTAAGAAAACAATAACGCATACTGGACAGCTAATAAAAACTTTAGTTAACGATAGATCCAAAGCCAATCACTGAAAGCACTATTAACTAACAAAAAGTAAGATTGGAATGGTCAATTTGGAGTCTGAACTCAAATATTAACCTTGCCTTGTATTGCCACCTTTTCTTTAATGAGTGGTAGGATGTTATTTTGCGCTTTTAATTATTAAAAAAATTGGTTAGATTGAGTCAGGCAAGGCTCATATTAGGGAGACAAGATCTTCTGTCTAATTTTATGGTGTCTTATTGTGTCCCATGAATCTCAACCATTTATTTATGCGGGACCCGCGTTTATTTATGCGGGATCCACG
>JANPWT010000004.1:11202701-11213445 GCA_024678245.1 Erythroxylum densum
ATCTAGTCTGCAAGTATTTAACTTAAATGTTTCACTATAAAAACTAAGTATTAAATTTGACGAGCTTCTCCAAGCTCACAAGTACATATTTTTCAAGGTTCTCTAACCTTTCACACTCGAAGTGTATAACAAGCTTCTAAAAAACTTATAAAAAAATAAAATAACAATTTCTCTCTTGACAAATTGATTTCACTCTCTACAATACAATAGTAATGATATGATTCTCAATAGTATAGATGTTGCTCAAAATGTTTTGACAGTTTGAATATGTTCGCTCCGCTTCATAAGTGTTGTTGCTCTTCCTTAAACAATCAGTTTCTTCAACTAGCCATTGCTTCACTCACATCTTTAGTCAATTGAATGGATTTAACCTTAAATAACTTCGATGTCATCTTTGTCAAAAATCTTCTAGTAATTACGAAGCTATTATAAGACCTATATAATTAGTAAGATATTTTTGGATAAACCATTTTTAATAAGGTAAGTTCATAAAGAATGTTCCTACAAGAAAGAAAGTGTATTTCTTATGATTTTATTTCCTTTTTGAGAATTTGACCGTTAATTTTACAAGAAAATAAATCCAATTTGAATTTAAAATATTATACAGTTATCATCAAAATTGTTAAATATAAACCTTGAGCTAGCATGAGAAAAAGGTCCTAAGACATCATCATTATGTAAATGATATAGCAAAAGCTGGTAAAATTGATGAAGGGAAAAGAGCCTAGTGATCTTATTATGATAATTTTACACAATTGAATGACTTTGCAGATATGTTTTTATTTAAAGCTATTAATTGCCTTGATTTAATAGAAGCAGGTTTTTGGATATTAGACATTGGAGCTTTAAATCATATATATGTGGATTTAAACCTCTTAACTAATCCTGATGCGATTGCAAATTTACTCCTATATATTTACCAAATGAATCTTTAAAATTTGTTCATCGCATTAGTGATGTTACATTAAACAAAACCCTTGTGTTAATTGAAGCCTTATATGTTCCTACCTTTAAATACAACTTATTATCAGTAATCAAACTTGCCAATATAGCGTTAATTACCTTTAAATTTGGTGCTAGACATTGCATTTTATAGGACTTAAAGACTTAGAAAATAGTGGCAGTCGATAAGGTGATAGGAAGATTATACATCTTAGATGAAAGTTCATTTTGTAAGGAAATTATCAAATAATAATCCTTACGAAATCTTGAGGTTGATCATGATGTTGTTAATTTAATGTCTGTTTAATCTTTTTAGTATAAAAGGTTGGGTCATCCTTCTGTTATTATACTTAGACACATTAGTTATATTCAAAACCTTTTCTTTCTAGTGAAATACATACCACATATATTTTTCAACTAGTGCATATAGATATATGGGGACTATATAGGCAATGATCTTTATCTGTTAGAAATTCTCTAACTGTAGTGATTGTTTTAGTAAAGCAATGTGGACTTATTTGATGCAACCTGAGAGTCAAGTAGTTCATATACTACAGATTCTTTTTAGAATGATAGTGAATCATTTTAAGAAATTTGTCAAAATTGTAAGATATGGTAATGGAGCTGAATTTTTTAACAATGAGTGTCAAAGGCTATTTGGTGAGTTAGGAATTATACATCAACTATCTTACATATATACTTCACATCAAAATAGGATAGTAGAGAGAAAACATAAGCATTTATTTGCAAGTGGCATGAGATTTGATGTTTCAAGATTTTTTTACTTAAGAAATTCTAAAGAGAATCAATTCTTACAATAGCACATGTAATTAACAAACTTCTAACCTCAGTCCTAAAATGGAAATCCTAAAGCCTTAAAATTATTTAATCTTGATTCTCAAGTTCTTGTTTCTAGAGTTGTGATTTTTCATGAAACTTAATTTCCATACAAATTTATTTCAACTTTTGAAACTAATGTTTCATTGCTAGCTATACCAGTTGATTAGGATGAAAATTCACTTGATTTCTTAACCCACACACTTACCATAACATATGTCTCACTAATTATATGCTAGAAAATAATATACCCAGCATACCACATTCTTCTCCACTTGACAAATCTGATCATGTTTTTCCCTAAATATGAAACTACTTCCCCAAGTTCTCACAATTCTTCTCCTATATCTAAGGTGAGAAGAAGTAATAGGGTGAATCATGAATCTGCTTGGTTAAATGATTTTGTTCTCATATAGTTTTTTAGGATTATGGTCAAAGTGCTTATATACAATATTTATGTAAAGGTCTTGCATCATCTTGTCATATACCAATCACTTACCCTTACATTCAACCCATACATGTCATTTTTAGCAAAATTGTCAAATATTCAAGAACCACAATCTTTAATGAGGCAAAGAGTCGTACAACTTGGATGAGGGTTATGCAATAAGAGTTAGACGCTCTGGATGCTAATCAAACATATCACTTGGATAAGTTACAAGAAGGAAAAAGGACCATTGGTTCAAAATGAGTGTGTAAACTGGAATTAAACCTTGATGGAAGCACTGATTGGTTTAAAGATTAGCTAGTGGCGAAAGTGTATAACTAGATGGAAGGAATAAACTATGTAGATAGTTTTCTGTGGCAAAAATTGTCACTGTTCAACTTATGCTTGCCATGGCATCTTCATATTTTTGGTCAATGCATCAACTTGACATGAATAATACTTTTATATGATTTTTTAGATGATAATTGTATATTCTTCCACCTGAAGGTTATTCAAAGGTGAAAGAAGGTGATGTTTATAGATTAAAAAGGTCTTTGTATAGGCTTAAACAAGTTTCTCGACAGTAGAATTATGAATTTACAACTCGATTGAGCTTTTTTGGTTTCATTCAATCTACTCATGGTCATTGTCTCTTTGTAAAAACTTTGGGTATATCTTTCATTATGCTCATTGTATACATTGACGGTGTATTGCTTAATGATCCTTGTGAAGCTGAATTACTTACAGTTAAAACTTTTCTCTATGAACAGTTAACTATTAAAGACCTATGATATGCTAAGTATTTTCTTGGGTTGGAGATAGCAAAATCTACTTCTGAAACTTTTGACAATCAAAGGAAGTATATCTTGGATGTTACTATAGATGCAAGTCTTATATGTGCAAAGCCTACTAGTACTCCTTTTCCTAAAGGTCTCAAACTTAGTCAATATGCAAGGCCCTTATTTCCTAATGTCAAGAAATACAAAAGACTTGTAGGCAGATTACTCTATTTCAGATTTACTCGACCTGATAAGATTTACTTGACCTGATATTACTTATGAGGTGTAACAACTAAATTAGTGTATTCAAGCACCTTATCAACAACATTGGTAAGTTGTAATTCATTTGCTTAAATACTTGAAAGGTTGTCCATTGAAGGGACTATTTTTTTCCAACAAACAATCCTTTCAAACTTGAAGCCTTTTGTGATGTCGATTAGGTGTCTTGTATAGATTCTCAACTTCCAATTATTGTATATCTATGTGAATTTCTTTGGATCTCTTATCTTCTCCATGATTTCCAAAGATCAATTCCCACTTTGATCCATCTTTGGTATAACAATCAAGTTGCACTTCATATTACAGCTATCCAATTTTTTATAAACAAACGAAACATCTTGAAATTAAATGTCATTGAGTTCATGATTACTAAAAACGTGATTTAATTTCTCTTCTTCATACTTCAACAAAGCAAAAAGTTGCAAATATGTTCACGAATCCTCGTACTACTCCATCCTTTTCTTTTTTCCTATCCAAGTTGGGCTTGTTAGATGTCCACCAAGCTCCAACTTAGGGGATGTAAAATGTGTTAATTTAATTTGTGATTATTAAGTTATGTAGAGGCACTCATTTTTATCGTTTTAGTTTTAAGTCATTGCCAATAAGCTAAAGGCCCTTTTGTAAATAAGAGTGAGGTATCTCGAAATTCTGTGGTCTTCTCACAAACTTACAGAGCGGGGCTTAACATAACATATGGATCGAGAGATCAATTACCTTACATTTACAACAATACCTTTTGTTAGGATATATACATACACATATATCTATTATCATTTTCGTATATGATAATTTGGTTTCCCATGGATACGTAAAGGGGACAAGTGCCAGAAAGTTGGAAAAGATTGGATAAACTCTATCCTTCTCCACGTCAGTTTATAGCAATAGGTGCTAGCTAAGAAGGACGAATAACAATTTACACGTATGACGCCTGTATCCTGTAAAAACGACTTTTAAAGACCAGCAACTTTTAAGACCCAATTACGTCATGCCCGCAACTACAGTAGGCATCGATTATCAAAAGGAAAATGCTGACGCTAGACATCATCATCCTGACTCGGTTAATGGACTTTTATGTCTTGGAGAACCCTTTGACATTCCAAGCCAACTTCTCTGAGGCAGTTAATTAAAGTTCTGATAGATTATTCTCCTCCACATTCTCATCTGCATAGTTCTCAGATCTTCCATATCTTAAAATTTCTATGCCATTTATGGCTTCGGATCTAAAGCTTATAGTGTATTCATTTTGTTCTTGCAAATATTTTTCAAGTTGTACGGACAATCTGGAGGAACTTTGAATTATGTGTTATAGTTAGGGATGATCCAAGTTGTTTATAGCATAAAGGGTCGCCATCAGATAAATCACGGGTGGCAATTTTCTTATCCACACAAATATCTGTAAGGAATTTTTCTCTTTATCCTTTTGATATATATTTTTTTGGTTGCACGGTTTGTTTTTTAGAATTGATCTTGACTTTACGGATTGGAACAATCCAATCTACCACCCTCACCACCCCTTATAAATACGACCCGATGAATCTCAAACTCACACAGCGAAGCCTCAATAGTCAAGTACAGACATAAAAGAGCTACCTGCCACTCACTAGCTAACTTGTCCAGTTTCCTTCTTCATAGTTACTTCCAGCTAATTCTTGACTGCACAGGAAAGGTATATAAAACTATTTTCATTTCTTAGCAGATTGAGAGAAAAGTTGTTCCTGTAATAATGGATATAGTGAGAGATTTGGCTTCAAAGAATGCTGCAGTTATCTTCACCAACAGCTCATGTTGTATGTGCCATAGCATCATGAGACTGTTTTACGATCTTGGTGCGAGCCCTGCGATTCATGAAGTTGACAGGGATGTGAATGGGAGACAAATGGAATGGGCTTTACGTAGTCTTGGGTGCAATCCTACTGTTCCAGCAGTTTTCATTGGTGGAAGATATGTAGGCTCAGCCAAAGATGTGTTGTCCCTTCACTTGGATGGAACTCTCAAACGAATGCTCAAAGATGCCAAAGCAATCTGGTTCTAGCACGTCTTCAACAAAGCTCGCCACATGCACGTCTTTTTAATTATGCTCATACACTAGCTACTATACTATGTATGGTGAAAAACAATGTTATATTGAGGGCTCTGCTTTTTCTTCAATTTCCCCACTACATTGTAATACGAAAATGTTATCCTCTGGAAGAAGTTCCCTCAAGAATTTCTAGAGGCACTTCATAAAAAAATAATAATTTTTCGAGTTTTCATTACAATGGGTTCTGTATAAACCTCAAGAGACACACTTGCCAAACCATATTGCAGGTTCAAACTTTGTAAGATTCTTACCTGTCCACATAATACATAAAACATCACATGTAAGCCTTAAATACAGCCTAATAATTGATCCTCAGACATTTCGGCGAAATTCTTGCTCTGAAAAAGCTTAGCAGAATTGTTCCTATCTATCTATTCAAAGTAAATCTGAAAACAGAATAAAGTTCCCGCAATTCAAATAAGCAAATTGAGATGCTTCACATTTGCCACTTGACTGAAAGTGATCCCCTTTATCTTGAAGTGGAAACTGCAGTATTTATATTAGCAGAGGTAATTCATCTGCAGATCCACTAAATAGCAGAACGGAAATGCTTGTCTTCAATATGCTGCCTCTGATGTTTCTTTCAGTCTACGTCTTATCAGTTTAAGAGAATTAAATCTGCCATTATTCTTTGTGCTTTAGTTTTATACCCATACCCCTCCATGTATCGAAAACCTCCCGGCTTTCTCAGTATTCTTGAAAGTTAGTTATTCAGTTATTTGATTAATGCCTCACTGCTCTAAGGTGATGACCAAAAAGTTGATCCTAGGATCCCATGTATTCTTCCATATCCAAAGTGCTGCGCTTTTTAAGCTTAGGGCCACAGACTAATAACATGGTATGCATCTATATGTATGTGTGTGTGTGCGCTTGTGTCCCATCCCATGAATCATGAGTGCATATATGTGCGCCCATCTATGCATGATCAAACATAGCGGCTTCAGTTATTAAGAAAAAGCTACGAGGGCCGAGCCATGAAAGTGTTAACAATGAGTATGAATGGTTTACATACATACGTCGGTATTACCGAATGTACTGTTCTATGAGCGGACACCGAATGTACTGTTATTTGCTTACGCCGCAGTTGCCAGATTATTTACGGCAATTATAGACTATGTAGGCACGTTTACAGGTCCAGTGTAACTTCGGCAGATACAGAGCAGAATGTTCAGAGAGCAAGTTAAAACCTTCACGAGTTTTATGCGTTTGAGAATGCACATTCAAGGGAAGGCCGAAGGCACGTATCATTTCTATTTCTGTCGTGCACGTGTCGCCATTCACTGACTGAATCTACACATGCGAGAGCATAATTCACTGGAGTGCAGCATTGGTTGAAGGAATCGTGCAAGTTGGTGGGGGCAGCATAAAGAATCTTAACCACCGAAAGCCTTCACATTCCCGATCGATCTTTCAGCACAAGGTCGATTCAAAGAAGGTGATTGCGGGAATCTGTTAAAATTGACTAGACTTGCAATATTTTTCATCTTGAATTAATAAAATAATATCAACCAAGGTTGAAATTGAACGGATGGTTGGTAGGATAAGCATGTTATCTGTCTTGCATACTTGCTTTTTTATATTTACTGCTCTTATTAGAGCTGCTTTCCGGCTTTGAAGAAGCTTATGATTTTTAATAAGAGGCTCATAGTCTTAACACAAAACTTGAATATATGGTACAGAAAATACGAGTTCCAACTTGTTCGGCACATTGAAGTACAGTAGTCTCTATCTTTAAAGGTAACTTTGATAATTTCGGGCATCTAAGTAAAGCTGCTCCGCTTTTGAATGTTCTTGTTCAAACAATATGGACTCCATTCTTACCTGTCCCTATAAATAGTCCAACATGAGGGCATAAGTTCAAATAACCTTCAACTTTCAACTCTTTTCCTCTCTTGCTCACTCCCCCCCTTATAATCTTTCCTACCTCAATCACCATTGGATCGAATTCCGCAGAATTCGGTCTAATGGTCTTTGGTTTCCAGTAAAAATCCCAAAAAAAAGAAAAGGCCAAGAACTTATCTGCACTAGAGTAGAAAACTTGTCCACATCAGGAAAAAATTCTGAATCCATCCAGGATTATCAAAATGAACAAGGTGCTGGCATTAGCCTCAGATAAAGCGGTAGTGATATTCAGCAAGAGCTCATGTTGCTTGTGCTATGCTGTCAAAATCCTGTTCCAGGAAATTGGGGTGGATCCTCTGGTATACGACATTGACGGAGACCCTGATGGGCGAGAAATGGAGAAAGCTATTGTGAGGTTAGGGTGCAATGCGCCACTTCCTGCAGTTTTCATCAATGGAAAGCTCGTGGGTTCCACCAATGAAATCATGTCTCTCCATCTAAGTGGCACTCTCAGTCAAATGCTCAAGTCCAACCAAGCTTTATCTTAAACATTTACTACGTTCCATCCACTTCAAGTTTCCAAGAATAAAATTAGCTTGATTATTATAGTCTGGCGTGCTTTGCATTAAGTAGCCTACTGCAATATAGCGATTTGCGTGTTCAAGTTCTTATATAGCTTTCGTTTAGGTACTGTGTAATGTGCCTCCTATTCTTAATGAAGTCTACCTGTTATATATAAATGGTCCGCTTGCTCAGCAGTAATAATTCAGATATCGACATTTCAATTCCAGCTACTAAAGCAAAGGAAGTACTTCTAAACCCTACTATGGATCCTGATCTCAAGCCATGTTAGTAACTTAAAATGGCTGAGACAGTTCAGTGGTGCATACTTAACACCAAAACCTTGATCAGTAACTTGCACATCTCTAGTATTTGACATTCCTTGGCACAAAATGCTTGATCCACCAGTTATATGATTCCCGGTTTATTCTTTGAGAAGAACAATTGCAAAAGAATGGATTTTCTACGCAAAAGAAGAAATAGGGTAGGCCAACGGTGAACAAAATTCCGACTGGAGGAGCCAACGAGATGAAAGGGAGGGAAAAGAAAAAGAACTAATGGGATGGGCAGTAGAACTTGTAGGACAACACCTTTTTTGAACTCCCTATTGCCTTCTTCCATTTGCAGAAAGGAAAAATTCTCAAACTTATCTTACTTATATGTGCTGTGCCCATATATTCCTCTGCTTTATCTTAGATAAAAGAGGGAATTACATTCCTTTTCCTTTTGCTCTTTTTCTTCTGTGATGGTATCTTAGTCTGTTGGAAACTGGGAATGGTGATATGTGGTAAGTTAATTACGAAGATTTTCTCTTCGATATTATCCTGTCTTATTCTGTTTCATGAAATTTTAATCATTTATTTTGTGGAATTCACATAAGGTCTACGCAGGACTTATATAGGATCCACATAAATAAACGATTGAGATTTATTGAACATAATAAAATACCATAATATTAGACAGGAGATCTAGACTCGTTAATTATCACCTTTGGACAATATGAATGTCGGGCTACCCAGCTCATCACATTGTCTTTTCATTCCAGTCTTATTGCTTAGGATTACCGAGTTATTTTTATTTTTACTTACGAAGAAATTATTATATTTCTTATTGGCTCCAAGTAAACTTTTAAGTATACTTAATAGTTTATTAATGGTGAATGAATTATTGACCTAAATTTAAAAAACTAATTTAATTTAAATAGTCATTTGATTTTCTTATTTAATGTAAATTGAGTTTGTTTGTTTTTATTTTTTGTTTTTTGTTTTTACATTTAATTAAAAATGTTAGTTTAAGTTTTCGTTTTCTATTTTTGATTTTGAGTTCTTTTAAAAAATTATGAAAACTATAAAAAGTAGTTTTTGTTTTTTATAATATAATTTACTATCAACTAAATATATATTATTTAATTATTTAATATATTAAATTTTAATATAAATTATGAATAATACAACTATAATAAGAATTATGAATTATTTTATTTACATTTTTAAATTAATTTAATTTAATTTAATATAATAATTATTAATAAATATAACTAAATTTAAAATATCTTCAAACATATAAATTTCAATTAAAATTGGATTTAATAATTAAAGAATATTTTTATGTTATTTATTTTAATAAAGTCAAATAAAAATTTTGTTTTTATTTAAAAAATAGAAAAAATTAAAATTAAAAATTACAATAAAAAATAGATAGAAGAACGTTATTTTCTAATACTTAAAGTACGAACAGAATTTTATAAAGAATTTAAACTCAAAACTTCTAATCCCTAAAAATATTTGGAGCGTCACTACAAACTAATTGGATTGTATTGCTGCTGCTGGGTAAAACTTAGCGTGATTGTTCCAACCAAGTATGGCCTGGACTACTGAAGTTCATGCCTTGTTTGTCTACGTGGGTTACCTAAATAAATATGACTACCAAAGTGTTTAAAATTATACAGTAGTTACTTGGCAAAGACTAGTCAAATGCTGGTGACTTGTTAAAAGCAACCTGATATGAACGGGACATGTCAGGGGTATGGGCACAGTCACTGGCTGAAAGCAAGAAGGGTACCTGCTCATGCTCATGCTCATGCTAAAGAGATTTGAACAGCTGGTGTCCCCGCACTTTGTGCGATACGCAGAAGCGATTCAATTCTGTGTTCTGAGATTGAATTTCCTTAAATAATGGCTGTTAACATCCTAGATTTTGTTCTCTTGCGCATTAATCTGAAATCACACGCAAACTCACAAAGATTCTCTACCCATATACTCACATAGATTCTTTACCCATATGCATGCACACACGACAAAACACTTGATCCCAACCAAAAAAAAAAAAAAACAGAAACTCAAAAGGCTCACGTCGTCGCCGGATAGATGGCTAATTGGGAAGGTTTATTTATTAAAGTTTGTCAGCTATGATTAATGTAATAAACAGGTACAGAATTTAATTTTAGTACCAAAAGATAAATGTATACTTTAAAATACACTTGTAATTAATCAATTACTTCAAGTACTACACATATATCAAGATGTGTAAAAAATAAAATTTTGCATATTAAAGTTAAAAAGCCTTAAGTTGTTGATACCTTTGTGTATGTATCATATTCTAATTGCTACAAACTAAAGCATATATAATTTCATCATTGCTTTGGTTACGATGACTAATATCTAAATCCATCTCTCCACTTTTTGAAGTTTCATAATAATCTCCAACATGAAAGTGGATTTTCTTCAATCCACTAAGGCTATGTTTGGTTTGAGGGTTAATAATGGGATGCAGGATCGTTCCTATAATTTTATAGGCCCTAGGCGAGATTAAAAAGAGGGCCCCAATAAATCGACAATATATATAAGTTTATATATTTGTATGAAACATAAATGACTCAATTTATAAATTTACATAACCAACTAAATATTAAATGATCATAATATTAATAAATACACAGATGATCATAATTTACAAAAAAACAATTCCCCTATGCATTTCTAGATGCAACAAATTGTC
>JANPWT010000004.1:11214318-11226600 GCA_024678245.1 Erythroxylum densum
ACTATATTACATTCCATTCCATTATAAATCATTCCGTTCCATTTCATTCTATTATATTCCATTTCATTAATTAACATTCAACCAAACATGGCCTAAAAAGAAAGGATACTCATATGGATAAACTTGTTTGTGGCATTCCACTTCTAAATTATAGTACATCTTAAGCCAAATATTCTCTTTTATTCAAAAAAAATAAAATAAGAAGATTAATCAACTGGTCATTTGAAGAAGTGCCAATAAAATGAAGCACATTGCTAATACCACACAAGTATTAGAGAGAGAGTACTAACGTGACATGCAAGTTTTAGGAAGGCGTTGTAGCCAAAAAAGTAAAAACGATTACATAGACACCCTTGTGATTTGTCGTTTTTAAGCAATCCTACATCTTTTGGAGATGTGCACGCGTAACCGTAGAAAGAAATATCAAAATCATGTTTTGTGCTTCTTTTTAGTCAATAATCACAATTTTGTGAACAACATTATTCTTTTGCTTAACAAGTGCGGTGCAAAGTTGGATTTTCAGATCCAATCTGGAAGATCTCCTAAACGATGTGTCAATTCAAAGTCAAATTGGGCATAACCCTGTTCTTAAAATAAAATTTATATAATTACCTTCTTACATCTATTAAGAATGATTTATGACACTTCATTTTTATTCCAAAGATATAAATAAATTGAAAATTTAATACTTTATAAAAATAATTAAATAAGATTAGATAACTAAGACAATATATTATTAAGGACCACTTATTTAATTAAATAATACTATTTTATTCAAAATAATAAAAGTGAACTTAATTTAATAAAAAGTAAGATAAATTCAATAATAAACTTGAAAGTTCTCATGTCCCTCTCTTAATTAAATAACATTAACAATAGTAACAATGAACTAATAAACTTAGAGTTTGGAGAGGTCCAATTACCCTTTACTTTTTTAAGTAGATGTACCAAATCCAACTTACTGGATTTCTAAAGGAAGATTGCGGAAACCTTTTTAGTGGAGATCTATGATATGTATAGCATGTGGCATCATGATGTATTTCTGCTGTTTTACCAACCGATTTCTAAGAGTTGAATCTAAGACATTCAAAATTAACGCAGCATGAGATCACTTCTAATCTTTACGTGCGAAATTGTGACAAAGAAGCTGGATTCACATCAATTGCAGTTGATGAAGGAAATCGACTATAGACAGGTTAACAGTCACTTAAAAGTAACGAAACTTACAGGTTTTTTTTTTTTTGGTTACTCACGAGGTGTCCTAAGCGGGTCTTAATTATGAGAAGGTACCTTTAATTCCCGCTCAAGCTAGGTAGGTCCCTTGCGAGAGACAAAGCTCTGACCCTAAGTTTTAAACGGCTGCATACATAAGGAAGGTTCGAATCCGCGACCTCACTTATTTCGGAGAACATCACTGGTTGGTACATCCTTGCTTAGCTTAAAAACAGTCTTTTGTCTCCTTCTCATTGTCAACCAAACCACATTGTTATGTGACCGTTTAACGGGTATTGTAGTTGGGGTTGGCTAGCTTAAAAACAGTCTTTCGTCTCCTGTTCAACGTCAACCAAGTCACGTTGTTATGTGGCCTTTTAAGTTTAACGGCCATTGCAGATGGGGTTGGCTGTAACTTCTTTCTAATGTATCGTACATTATTTGGTTTAGTTTAATTACTGGTCCTTATCTGGTTAACCGGTTTAGGAATATGATCATCTACTATATTTCTATATATAAGCAAATCGGGTCTAGTGAGCTGATTTCTATACTTCACAAGTCCAACTACCAAAATTCAATTTTCGTTTTGAAGATTAAATAAACCATAAATTCTTTTCACATTTATGCTTCAAATACGATAAGATGCATATTATAAGTACGTAGAGTTGCATGTATATATAGCCATTAACTTATCCTAAACGATTTTTCATTTGATTTCTGTAAATTTCCAAAGGGGTGTAATTTTGTAAAATTTCTGATTAAGTGATTAAACAATAAAGAACGTAAATAAAAACACTTGAAACAAGAAACAAACAACTTCTCTAATAATTCCAACTTTTTCAAAGAGAGATTGAAAAGTGGTTCACTAATGTTTTTTCATTGAAACATTGTGAACATCAGAATTGCAAAATTCACGACGATCGTTAGAATTTTTAGCACACCAACACCACTATCAACAGCTACCAGAAACATACCCAATTAACACTCCATTCACTCAACAAACATTACTCTATCGACTAAAAATAGCACCTTCAACTTCTGAAATTTTCTCACACCACAACTCACAATCAACAATCACAAAATTAACACTATGAACAATAAGAAAACCATCAAAGATTCACGCACACATTAGTAAATCCCAACTGCAAAAATCAACACTTTCAACTTGCCCCATAGCCCGCCTCAATGGATGTTCAAAGCACAACAAAGCGTAGCTCTAAGAATCACACAAAATTAACAACTTTTCAGTCCATTGTTGTCATGCAAAGATGGAGAATATCTAACATTTACGACAACATAACATATAAGAAATGGAGTGCACACACATCAACCTAAGTTGGGTGAAACCCCAATAGAAAAACAGCTGCTCTCTCATCCAATAAGCAATGACAATTACAAACAAAACACGACTCAAAAATCTACACAAGTTACGTGATTCAGCCTACAAACGTTTGTAAAATGGAGTTGTAGCTAAAAACAATCAGCTGGTAGAGATCATCAAAAATCACCTTAGGAATCTCAACTACCAAGTCATCCAAAAACGACACCATTCAGGCCATATCACATATGTATCCCAGCCATAATCTTACTACCATAATCAAGTTAAATTTTCATAAGATAATTATTATCACACCCTATCTTAATTAGAATTTGAAACTTATCAAAGTTGTCTTAGATGAATCTCACAAAAACTCAACTAAGTCCAATTATCAAATAATGTACAATATTAAATAATTAAGATATTATAATCTATATTTTAACAATCTCCCTTTTTTGGCATTATTTGTCACACATATAAAACTCCACCTAAAGGAGATAATTGGACATATAATATCGAAGTCACAAATCACAAGAGAACTCACAAAAGAACTCCCCCTTAATTAGTCAATAAGATCCAAGCGTAAGCAATTATCCTAAGATACAAATATCCAAATAAACAATAATCATCCATTCTCCCCCTTTAAACAAAAAGATGCCAAAAAGCAAGAGTAATAGTCACATCTAGCCCTTAATTGAATAGTCACAAAAAACAATCATATATCTTCCCCTTGGGACAAAACAATGCCAAAACAAAGAATGACTTCAATGCGATTAATCTCAGCGAATAAAGAAATATAAAAATTACCAGTAGGTGTAGCAGAAGAATCATAAGCATATAATGCAGTAGTAGAAAGCCAAGATGATAATTTACCACCGGTAAAAGCACTAGCCAACGTATCATTACCTACATCAAAGTCATCCACATACGACTAATTTAATTCAAAAACCTCAAAAATGTATTTAGCGAATCATAATCAAACTTAATCAATCTTTTCCTTATATAAACCATATAAGCGCAAATTTACAATATAAAGAGAAACTATAATAAACTTAAGAAACACAAATCGTAGAAAACTTGAATCTTCCTACAGGTCTCCAACCAAGCATCAACACAATTTTGACATAGTACCATAAATTAAAGTCCAAAAGTAGAATTCTTAAATCATCAAACAGAGCCTCATTTTCACATCAAATATACTATTCAACAAGTAAAAAAAATCCAAACACATACCAATCAACTGAACCTTAGAAAACTCATAAATAAAAACTAAGAAAACCTAGACAATAACTCCTTTGCACCATTTTTTTGTTTTGTTTAAAAAAATCAATATATTTCAAAAATGTAAAGAACACAACCCCTGTGTCCCTTGAAGAAATTCAAACTTATTCCTCACCACATTAACTCTATCATCAGATGTCTGGTTGATTCCTCCCTCATAAGGATCCAATTAGTCTTCTGTTTGAACAATTTCTTTGATTTCAATAACTAACTATGAATTTGGACAATTTTTTGTTTTTCTTCATTACATCTTTGTGCTTGTAATTGACCTTTTCTAATCTACATATGTTTTGGTAATGTGGCTTGTTGCTGGAAATTTAATAAAAAATGTCTAGATTTTCGATTTTGATCTCTTTGAAATATCATTTATAGTAACTTGTAGGATTTCAACCTTATGTGCCTGAGAACCCCATAAAAGTGACATGTAGGTATAAACTTCTGATTATTCATTGAGATTTCTCCTTGGACAGATCTGATTGCGCCACTTTTCTCATCATTAGACTTAGAACATTCACCTTTATAGCCAGTGTCTTGGAGATCTCCTTTAATCTGACCAATTTTCAGCATTCTATCAATTGTTCTAATTTTTCTATACCTCCGTTTAGCATTCTTATTCCTTTTTCCGTACTAACCAACTTCAATTTTGTTTCACCAAGTTCATCTAATGTAGACAACAACTTTTTCTCTAGATCTTAAATGATGTTCTTTATGGAAAGATTTTCCTTTTTTAGCTTTTCATTTTTCTTGCATGTTTGCACCCACTTTACACATTAATTCATAAGCTTCATAGATATCCTCCTTTTTGTCATCTGAACCACTATCATCACTGTCATAATATAAGGTTAAACTTTGAGCTGATTTATTTGCATTTTTTTCAAAAAAAAATTATTTATCCACATTTTCATCACCAGCTTCTTCCTTCTTAGTTATTGTTAAGCAAGCAACTAGACTTTTACTGTATAAAGCCACCAATGCATCACTACTTACAAATTCTTGTTCACTACCATAATCACTTCTGGATTCATCTCACTTTAAGTGCTTATATATGACTTCCCTTTTCTATTCTTCAAAGTGTTACCATATGCTAAAATTTCTTGTCAATAACTCCATATCCTCATTCTCATCGAATTCATCTTCAAAGTCATTCACGACTTTACCAATCTCGACTTGCAATGTCAATCATTTGTTCCTCTCCTATTTGCCCCTTAACAAATTCATCTCAAAATTAGTAAGAGTTCCAATTACCTTATCCAATGATAATTTATCAATATCATGAGTTTCCTCAATTGCTGCAATTTTTGATATGAATCTCAGAGGCAACGATCTCAATTTCTTCTTAACCAGTTTTAGGTTAGAGTACTTCTTCCTGAGTTGATGTGCTTGGTTTGCTATATCACGCAGTCTCTCATGGAAGTATGCAATAGTTTCACTCTCATCCAGCTTCAACTCTTTATATCTCACAGCCAACATGTGAAGTTTTAAGGTTATCACAGATTTTGATCCCTCATAAGTTGATATTATAGCAAAATGACCTTCATTAGCTGCACTGAAGATGGCGTGTAGGGCTTGAGAATTTCCAAATGCTCTCTCTTATTTATCTTTTGTCCACTCAAATGCATCTTTAAGCACTGCTTCCTTTTCATTAGTCATCATTGGATGTGTCCAGCCATTTAAAGCCGAGTTCCATGCTTTTTTCCTTATGTTTGAATGAATACTCTAATATGTGATTTCCATGTAGGATAATTTGAATCATCTATCAATGGTGTCCTAATGATTAATGCTTTTTTTCCTTATGTTTGAATGAATACTCTCATCTAGCAATTTGAATCATCTAACCATAATTGCGAAACACGGATCTACACCAACTTGACATATCAAGTTCTAATTCGATGACCCGCTCTGATACTAATTGTAAATTCTTGAAGGGGTGTAGTTTTGCAAAAAAAATATATTTGGGTGTGATTGTTTCTGGCACAAACAAAAACATAAAAAATAAATGTAAAATAAACAAATTAATACACGAAATTTGCTAATGTAGTTTGACTTACCTTGCCTAAGCCTACGGGACCCTCACTTAGCATAATTACTTTCACCTATGAAATAACAATAGTTTTACTTAAGGCATTACAGAATCTACTCATCCAACCATTGACATTATCCCTCATCCTCACTACCTGTGAAAGTAAATCACACCCAATAATACGATCACCTCATACTAACCTCAATAGATGATTTTCTCTACGAAGTTTAATGATAATGATACGAAATTAACAGCTCAAATGATTAAACAATAAAGAATTTAAATAAAAACTCTTAAAGAAAGAAAAAACAACTTCCGTAATAATTCCAACTTCTTCAAAGAAAGATCAGAAAGTTGTTCACCAAGAAACACAAACATTTCTTCACCGACACATTGTAAACATCAAAGCTGCAAAATTTACGACAGTTGCTGGAATTTTTCGCACACCGTCACCGCTATCAATAGGCACTAGAAACATACCCACTCAATCAATCCCCTCAACAAACATCATACTATTGATCAAGAAAAACAACTACAACTTCTGAAATTTTCTTAGACCACAATTCACAATCAATAGCCACAAAACTAACACCATGAACAACAAGACAACCACCAAAGATTCACGCACACATTATCAAATCCTACCTGCAAAAATCAACGCTTTTAACCTGCTCCACATTTCACTTCAATAGATGTTCAAAGCACAAGAAAACGCAGCTCTAAGAATCACACAAAATTAACAACTTTTCAGCTCACTGTTGCCATACAAAGATGGAGAATATGCAGCATTAATGACAATATAACAAAAGAAAAGTGGAGCAAACACCCATCAGCATAGGTTGCATGAAACCCTAATAGAAAAATAGATGCTTTCTCATCCAATAAGAAATGACAATTACAAATAAAACACAGCTAAAAAACTGCACAAGTCACATGATTCAACCTACAAAAGTTTGCAACAGATAGAGTTGTAGCTAAACACAATCAGTTGGTATAGATCATCGAAAATCACCTTAGGAATCTTAGTTGCTAAGTCATCCAAAAATGACACCGTTAAGCCCATATCACATATGAATCCCAACCATAATCTTGCTACCATAATCAAGTTAAATTTTCAAAAGATAACCATTATCAGATCCCATCTTGATTAGAATTTGAAACTTATCAAACTTGTCTTAAAAGAGGCCCACAAAACCTCATCTTAGTCTGATTATTAAATAATGTCCAAAATTAAATAATGAAGATATTATAATCTATATCTTAACAATTTCTTTATATTGACATAAGTTAATAACTTTTTACATTTCTAGCATCTTTTAACGTTGTTTTCAACATCAAGAATTGTTACTTAATAATTAAATGAATTTAATGTTCACACATATTTTATTTGTTTAAACCCCACTAAAAAGTGGGAAAGTCACCCCTTTAAAGTTTGATATGATACTTTTGCTTAATCTAGATTCCTCAATTATCGAAATGATTTGATAAGCGTAATCTAAATATTAAAATTTAGTTTAAACTACTTAATTTTAATATTTAGATATTAAATTATTGTATCCTTACCAATATATATGTAAACTTCTATCTAATTTATCGTATGTTTTTATCATTATGTTATCTCTCATGGGCTAATTGCTTTTAGCACAAGCTTGGTCGGATTGTCGAAGCCCTCAAAATAATATTGATTCTCCAACTTCTTGTAGTAGTCGTGGAATCAGGACGAATCCCATGAGAACTAAATAGTAGATTTTTAATTTCAATTAATAAAATAAAATGAGTTTTTGATTAAATAACTAATTAACTAAAATTAATAAGAAATCAAATTGAATCAACTGAATAAAAAAAAGGGAGAATTCAATAATGCACAACTCCTACTCAAGAGAAAGATCTCATCTAATTGTAACGGTGAGTATTGGTCTAAAAAGAATATATTTCATAATTCAAGTAGTCAGTGCAAAATATATTAGGATAGCCGTAATAAGTCTCAAAATTTTCTAAATTAATTAGAACAAACCTAACATCCAAACCAAAGCTTACCATCCATTTGACTAGGTGTGATAACATTCTATATCAAATAAATGATAGCAATAAGCTTAGTGAAAAAGACTAACCCTAAATCAAATAATAATCGAGATAAATGCAATTATTCAACTTAGTTTTCTTGCTAATCATAAGTTAAATATGTAAATTCATAAGTAACCTATTTGCTACTTGTAACAATCCTTTATGACAATTACGGATCACTGAATTTATAGATAGCGATAGAATAATAAATTAAATTGTCAAATTAATCAATATTAATTATTCATCAAATATAAGAACTCAAAATAATAAATACTTTAACTAAAACATGAATAAAAGTCAATAACACAAAATCTCGCAAAGTTACAACTATAGGATATCGAATCCTCCTGAATAAGAACAATTGAGTTTAGTCACACATAGCTTTTGCTCCAATAACAAAAATAGAAGAAAGACAAAGAATTGAGAGAAAAGTAAGAAGAGAACTATTCATTCTACTGTGAGGAACGTCCCTTTTATAGGATTTTTCTGATTTAATTCTACCTTACAAAGATGTCTATCAAAACAAATTCAAATTCAAATTCCTATATGATAAGAATAAAAGGAAGTTTCTCAGTTAAACTCCAACTCTTCAAGTGATCAGTCTTATCCACTAAAGCAATCTCTTCACTTTATCCAAAATTCGTGATTATCATCAATAATGCCCCAATTTGATGCAATTTCCATTTTTCATATCTTAAAACAAAAAAAACAATTTTAATATTCAAACACCAAAATAAATAAAAAAGGAGATAATATCAAATAATAGATCAAGATAGCATCTTATCAAAGCTATTCTTTCTATTTAGGTTTTTTTAGATCTTTTATTACGTTTTTATCAAGTTACAGATTATTTTAAACTTAATAAGAAGAAGGTATTGGTTTATAACCTATAACCAATCAGTTGGTTGTAGTTCAGTGAATTAATTATTTAAAGGAATTTTTTATTTTATACATAGTCAAATGTATATGATAAAGTCCATGAGATAAATGTACATTGCAAATAAAATTATGGTGATATTATAATTATGAGATTCATATTGCATTTATATATTATCCCTAAATTGTTTCTAGTCATTGTTTTATTCAGAATAGATATTAATAGAATGTAAAAAGACTAGCATACATTATTTTTTTCCTTATAAAAGAAGTAGTCGTTCTCATAGACTAAAGTATAAAAATATTTAAACAAATGTATAGATACTTGTTAGAGAACAAGTTCATTAAATTGACCTCACATGAGAAATTCATTTGGAATATTACTTGTATGTTTATGAAAATTGTCATTGTGATGATTATATAAGTGACATTTTTGACTTAAGATCCCCAACGTCATCTAGGTGATCTTTTCACTTGAGATCCTCAAAATCATTTTATATAGGAATGATTATGTTTTGATACTATTTATGACATATTCTCGTTAAAAGTAACTTAGTCAGTAGTCATTGGATATAACATGAACTATAAGGAGGTAGTTGAGTGATCAATATAAGATTTATCACTTTAAAGTAATTAGGAAGACTATTCCATTATTCTCGATTAATATTAATTCAAAAAAATCCTTAGCCAAAGTAAAAAGAAACTTTGTAAAATAGTTTTCAAATGTAATTAATTAAATCAATTACTGATGGTAGAGAACTAATATGATTAGACTCAAATAGAGTAAGTATTAATTTTATGTTCTATGTCTAATTAAAATATTGTGTGATGCAAAGATTGAATTATATGAAAAATTGATGCATGAAAAGGTTAATCAAGATAACTTTTACATTCTTAAATATTTGGGCGGTCATAATATATTGTTAGACGTCAATCTTGATTTATAGATATTAATTGTTTAATTAGATTATTAAAGATAAATTATAAGAGTTTAAGTTATCTAATCTTAAATATGTTTTAAGGTTATAATATATATCCATTGTCAACATATTTAAGAACTTAATCGGTCACATACAAATAATGTCTTGAAGAGAGGAAAGTGTTTTAATCAAGTTGAACTTGATTGTAAAGTTTGAGAAACTTTATTATAACATCTCATATTAATCCTTATTTATTAAATTTCTCTTATTTAGGCATAATTGATATTTAATTAGAATTACAAGTTTAATTAAATTAATTTCAATTAAATTACTAAAATATCTAAAATCTATTATAAATAAGCTTATGTTCTAATAAAGCTAATCCTCCTTGCCTAAGTCTCTCTGTAATAGTTACAGAGTTTTCAATTCTTTTTGTGGATATTATTAAAAGCTGGACACTTGTACAGCTACGGTGATTGAGATGTGCCTATTTTAAAAATTGTTTCAAAGGATGCAACGAAAAAGGATTAAGCTTCGTAATAAGGGACGAATTACAAATTATGCTTTATTATGATTTATGTGTTAATCATTTATAGAATTTAAATTAATTTTGGCCTTTGGAAAATCAAAACGAAAAAATTTCATCATCATTTTGTTATGTGTGGGATTGGATCCTACCCTGATTTTTCTACAATAGTGTCAGAGTCAACTTTAATTATATAATTTGATTAAACTTTTTGATTGTTATTGATTTTAAATTTTGAAATTGAAATTAAACCCTAATCTTATAATCATATTTGGATAAGACGGAATGTTCCTTAAATCTGAATTGTTCATATTGTGCCATCCACCTTAATTCTTTAGACAAGTTAGATTTGTTTAAAGAGTTCAAACCTGTAAACGTCAGGTTGAGAACCCAAATCCTTTGAACATATAGAAAAGGGTTTTAGAACCCTCAGACACACAAAAGACCTTGAATGATGCATTGGGTTCTGGAGTTGCACAATGGTTCGAATTTTGGTTGTGTTATTGTGTTGTTTGGTCGCAAACGAAGTGAAGCTCCATAAGATGGGGCCAGTGGTCATCGCTAGAGAAGCTGACAAGAGGCACAATGTTTATGGAAGCAAGCTAGCTGTGTTAGAGATTCTTGGCTGGGGGGACGGTTTATGGTTGGAGAAGTCCATCCATCAACGTTGAGTTGTGATGCATGGAAAGGTGAACTTTGCGTTCATACTAGCGGTGACTCTTGGTGGCACAAGGAAAACACTGCAAGGCAGACATGATGGCCAACTAGCGGCAATAGAAGACGAGTCCAGAGAAGTTGGCGTCTCGCTGGTGGCTAAAGTAGGCTAAATGGCAACGTCAAGCTACAACAGTGGTGGCTGCATTTAGAGAAGAACACTGCTAGTGGTAGTTCTTGATGGTGGCGATCACTTGGAGTCTTGGAAGGCTAGGGTTTGTTTAAGGAGGAAGAAAGTGATGTTTGGTGAAAAGGATAAAACTGTTCTAAGGTTAGAGTAGTGGGTGTTTGGAAATATTATTAGGTTTCTAAGTTAGGAATAAGATGTTCCTAACGTAAAATAAGACTTGTATGGGTACAAGGATAGGTCTATTCTAGTTTTAGAATAAGCTATAAAAGTTCAATAAATTTATCCTTAGTTCAGAAGAGAGTATTCTAAGCCATAATATGAAACAAATTTGTAAAATTGTTTAAAATCAAAATTTAATTAAAACTTATATTGACCTAATGCAAGCTTCCTTAGTGCTCACGCCTCCTTGGAGGCTGTCTGACAACTGTCGCCGGATGATGGAGAGGGGCGGGCCACGAAGAAAGCGAAGGACCGGAGTGGGAGGTTTCTGGCCGTGCCTCTCTCCGCTGGTCTGAAAGAAAGGTTGTGCACACCTTTTAAGTACACCGTGATTGTAAACTTGCTTGGCGGGAGTATTGGGTACAAATCATTGTGTACAAAGCTGGAGGGTATTTGGAATATGACTGGTGCGAAAGTTCTTGATGTCGACAACGGGTACTTTATGGTGCATTTTGCTTCGGAGTCAGCTTACTTGGGTGCTCTACTTGAAGGTCCATGGATGATTATGGGGAGTTATCTCCAAGTGCAACCATGGCACTCAAAGTTTCGTGTGTCACAATGCACACCTAGGATGGCGGTGGTATGGATTCGATTGCCAGAGATGCCTTTACAATACTATCCGGAAAATATCATTGGACCTTTAGGCGAAGCAGTGGGGAAGGTGATTAGAGTAGATTATAATATGAGTGATTTGCAGAGGGGACGGTTTGCTCGGTTGGCCATTACTGTAGATCTTAACAAGCTCCTTGTTCCCAAATTTTCTATTGATGTTGTGGAGTTCTCGGTTGAATACAAAAATTTGGATAATATTTGCTTCGGTTGTGGGAGGTATGGGCATTCGGATTCGTTTTGCTCTTGGAAACCTAAAGATGATGGTACTAATAACAAAGAAAAGGAAGAAGAGTTACCGATTACTCGAGCCTCAAATGATTTTGGTCCATGGATGATTGTTGAGAAGAGAAAGAGACAACCGAGGAGGCAATATGACAATGGAAATTCGAA
>JANPWT010000004.1:11232344-11248897 GCA_024678245.1 Erythroxylum densum
TATTAAAAATTGTTTTCAATACTATTTTGTTAAAGGAGTCAAGATAATTGAAAATAGTTTCAAAATTGAATTTGAAAATTATTTTCAAATTAAATTAAATTTCTATTTAGAATATAAATTTAATTTTTTAAGAATCAATGAGTTTAATCTAATTTAATTATCCAATGTGTTAGAAATATATTTTAGATTATGAAGATTAATAACTAGAACTAAATGAAACTTGATATTTTATGCGTATAATTTGATTATGAGTATAAAAGTTGAATACTTTATTTATATGGTTGATATATATACTTGTTAAATTATATCTTTTATATGAGTGATATTTTACATACAATTTTGTATTTAATGAGACAAACAAAATATTAGGTACACATTCAGACATGATTGTTGTCTTTCATTATTTAAGAATAAGATTAGAGTTCTATTTATCATAAGACTTGTTGCGTGACTTAAGGCTCCTTTAATCCGAATATGTTTTTTCTTAAATTAATGGGTTTTACTTAACTAAATTTGTATGATTTAGATTAATGACTCATGATCATATAAATTTAGAGGCAAAGTTGGGAATAGCATATAAGATATGTTTAGGTAAGAGACGTCACCTAACGGATTTAGGAATAATAAGAGATATGATTGATAAAGTTATTATCTACCTAATTTAAATTTAGTTGGTTTGTTGAGTGATTCAAAGTCAAGTAAATTTAAATAGGATCCTAGCCCACTAGAAAATTAAAATAATATTTTTGAATAGTAGCAAAGGTTATTATTTCAAATAAAATAATAGGTGCAACCAAATAAGTGATTAAATTCTTGATCTTAATTGATAGTCATGACATATAATCAATTACTTACTTTTCTTACTTTTATATATTATTATGAGTGGAATTTACCTTGTTTAGTATAGTTGATAATAGGTGAACTTGATTCACTAGACATGGTTAAGTTTGAGAAAAGTTCTCAAAGTTAAATAGAAAAGGTGTATATCCATTATGCAATTTCACTATTAATCCTTGTTAAGAATTTGATATTAAAGTTTTAGAGATATGTCAAAAATCATATAGATGACAAAATGTAATGATATTTTGAGTTAATTAATATCTCAAAAACTTTACCAAAATCCTGTAAGATGTATGTCAATACCATAATAGTAAAATGCAAGAAGTTGCATGAAGTAGTGCTAAAAGGTATAGTTCCTCGATAGAATTGTTCCACTCAATGTAACTTACTAAAAGCATAAACATGGACATTAATTAAATGCTTGGCTATAGAATGAGAATAGTTCTCGTAAGAATAAAATTATTGAACAAATTTTCTTGTCTACACGTAATATGGCAGAGATCATATGTATTTCTAATTAGTGCTTTTAAGTATTTGATACTGAATTTAGATTCAATATTATTACGATGTTCAAGGCATGATACGAAATAGATTATTGAGTAAAAGTAATTGATCAAAGTTTATAAAAATATTTTGTATGTATTAGATCAAGGAAAACTTACACTTACCATGGGTGACAAAGAATACAAATTTAGATAACTGAGACTATTCTTTTATGTCATATTGATTAATAACGAGAATCATAAAGTTATATATAAGGATATATGTATCTTTTTTAATATGAATCATATAAAACTTATGAAACTTGTTAAATTAATTAATAATCAAATCAAACTTTGATGAAAGAATATGATGGCATTGAATTGTTAAATCTTATACATATGATGTATTGGATATGACAATAATTCATAAAGGGATAATACTTTGTATTTCATTTAATATATATGGCTATATGTATTAAATTGTTAAATCTTATACCCGTGATCTATTGGATGTGATAATAATTCATAAAAGAATGATACTTGTATTTCATTATATTATTAAGGACTTTATGTTATATAATCATATGTATTAAATGAAATATAATTTAAAATTATTAAAAAGTTCAAATTGTTTAAATCTAAGTAGAAATTAAACATTGATAATGTTGAAGTACTTTCATTTTTAAATTTTTTGGTTATCTATAGAGAATGAAATTCTCTATTGACTACCTTCACAACAAAAATTCCATAAGTGTATATATTTATGTAAGGAGAAAAATACCATATCAAATATTATATGATGCAATATTTATTTCTTCAATAGCTATGCATAGTATAATAACTTACCTTCAATAGTTCCAATTAAATCAATTAGCAAGATTTCATATGCTATGAAACATTAAGTATTTGAAAGAGTTAGGTTAATGATTTAAGGATGTGATGCTTAGTTGAAGTGTACATTATCCAATAATTTTAGAATTAAATTTGGGTAATAAAAGGTTATAAGATAGTCAAAAGGTCAAATATGTTATAAGATATTCAAAACGTCAGATATAATCTTACAAACCTCTTGAACAAATTGTTTGTTTCAATGAACACTTATAGGACAATGATTCTCCAGATAAATAGTGAGAGTAAGATAAAATTTAAAAGGCTTTGATTATATGACAATGCATCTAATTAGAATTAGTACCTTTATTGATATATTTGATGTATAGTTGAAAGGCTATGAAACGTTAAAGATTTCATTTCATGATGAATTCAAGGAGTTTTTTTTAGAAAAAATTGTGAATTTATCATTTCTACAAGAATGTAAATAGGAGAACAATTGTTGAAAATATAATTGCTCATAGAGAGAACAATAATTTGTATTTTCAATTGTTGAAAATATAATTGCCCAAGAACAACTTTTATTGGATATGAATATGTAAAAACTTAATTATATGAATTAGATCTATAGAGATTGAAATAGAAGTTTTTTGACCTATTCTATTCAAGTACATAGATATTGTACTAAAGGTGTTTAGTATTTGAGATATTCATTATTCTATGTATGAGTTGATATTTGAGTTCAAGGTGATATAGATATTAACTTTAGAGTAAGTCTTGATTAAGTTATATTTAACTTAGAACAATATTATTTTGATATTGAAGAGGTTCCAATATAGCAATGGTTGTTAACTAAGCCATAATACATTTTTCATTTAGTGAAAATGATTAATTGGATCGATAAGTTCTTTAATGAAATGAGTATAGTTCATCAATTTTTTTAAAATAGTAATGTACTATAGAATATTAGAGCCATTGGGCATACGAAATGAGCTAAAGGTCTCATCAAATATCTAAGTATGTATTTAGGCAATTTCTCTTAGTTATGATGATAATTAAGATGAAATTTGTAAGATTTAAACAAATACTCCTTATAGAGAACCTTGTAGAATTCTCTCATTAAACCAGTATCCCAACAGTAACATGATTGTCATATGGTGATATAGTATAAGATACTTAAATAATTAGCCTAATGCAAGTGAGAGATCACTGGTTTATGTCATATAACCAATCTGTTAGTTATAGTTTAATGACATAATTATTTGAAGGCATTTTTTATTTTATACATATTTAGATGTATATAATAAAGTACATGAGATAAATATACATTACAAATAAAATTATAATATGATTATAATTATCATATTCATGTTGCATTTTTATATATCCTTAAATTGTTCATAGACATTGCTATATTAAAATTGGATATTGATAGAATGTAAAAAGATTATTATACGTTATATTTTTCTTATGAAAGAAGTAGTCAGTTTCATAGACTAAAGTATGAAGATACTTAAACAAATGAATGAGTTATTGTTAGAGAACAAATTCACTCAGTTGACCCATATAAGAAATCTATTTAGAACATTACTTGTATGTCTATAAAAATTCTCATTGTAATAATTGTATAAGTGATCATTTGACTTAGATCACTAGTTTTTTTTTCATATAGGAATTGTTATATTTTGTTACTACTTATGACTTATTCTAATCAAGGATAACTCAATCAGTAATCATTAGATATGACATGAACTATATGGAGTTAGTTGAGTAATATGATTAATCACCCTAAAGTTATTATGGAAAATGTTATATTATTCTCAATTAGTATTATGTTATATTATTCTCAATTAGTATTGATTCGAAAAATCCTTGACCAAGGTAAAATGACACTTTGTAAAATAGTTTTCAATTTTCATTAATTAAATTAATTACTAATGATGGAGAACTAATATGATTAGTCTCAAATATAGTAGACATTAATTTCATTCTCTATGTCTAATCGGAATATTGTGATGAAATGATTGAATTATATAAAAAATTCATGCATGAAAAGGTTAGTCAAACCACTTTGACATTCTTAAATATTTAAGTGGTCGTAATGTGTTGTTAGACACCAATCTTGATTTATGGATATAAATTATCAATTAGAGAATTAAAGATAAATTAAAAGAGTTTAATTTATTTAATCTTAAATATGATTTAGGGTTATAATTTATATCCATTGCCAACATATTTGTCAACTTAAAGAGTCACACACAAAAAATGGTTGAAGAGAGAAAAGTGTTTTAATCAAGTTGAATTTAATTGTAAAGTTTGAAAAATTTTATGATTAAATATGAGATATTAATAAATAAAGATGTTATTTGGGCATAATTGGTATTTAATTAGAATTTATTGTAATTATCATTAAAGATTACTTGAAATTATAATTTAATTTCAATTAAATGACTAAAATATCTAAAACCTATTATAAATAAGCTTAAACATTAAGGAACCTAACACTCTTTGTCTAACCCTTTTTATGATAATTATAGAGTTATCTCAACTTATTATGATAGATATTGTCATATGCCTCACACTTTTGCAATTATGGTAGGTGAGATGAGCCAATTTCAGAAATAGTTTAAAAGATATGACAAGAAAAGAATCAAGCTTCGTAATAAAATACAAATTATGATCCATGCTTGATTATGATTTATCTGTTAATCATTTTATAAAATTTTAAATAATTTTTCAAAATTTTTGTTATCATTTTATTACGCATGGGATCGGATCTCGCCCCAATTTCTCAATAGAAGGTGCAAATATGCATATAGCTCTTTTAGGGATTTTAAAATAGCATTCACAAGAGACAATGCATTTCTTCAAGGATGTTTTCCAACAACAATATATCTGAAATATTATTAAAATAGGCCTTTTTCATGTCTTAATTGAATTCTTAATATTACAATATGCATTCATGATACTTAACATTATTTCAATTTTAAGTTAAAATCTTATTGAAGATTAAATATTTATTAATTAAATTTAAAATAAAATAAAATTATACCTTTAATTACTATTTTACATTATTATAAAATATTTAATTGACAAAAATCCTTTCTAAAGTTTACCTAAGGTTGAAGTTTTGAGGGGTAAAAAATGGATTCAAACTTGTTGAAATAGAAATTAATGACACATATAAAGAAGAAAGAACACAATCCAAGTGCAATTAAAAGATATGGTGTAGGAATTGGTCTATTGAATGCTTCTATTTTTGACTTTGCGAGTCGGCGGAGAACTCTTTTTGCCATTTATTACGAGCAACTTAGTTATTTGCTTATTTTATTAAGAAAAGTCAATATTGACTGTGTTATAAATATGCAAAATAATAGCGTCAAATTAACAATTTTAATTTGCTCCTATATTATTTACACGAAATTATAAATATAAAATATATTTAAAAGAAATTATTTTATTTATTAAAAATTTAAAGTATAATTAAAAATTAATTAATTTATAACATCTATTTATTTATTTGCAAATTCAATAAACTTATTATCACTTAAAGCGTGGTTTTTCTTAACAACTTCTTAATGAATTTCACAAACAAACAAAAAAACCCTAATTGTAGACTTGTGGGAAACAAGGGAGAGTAAGACAAAGAGGATAATTTATCTAATTGTATCCAGGAACTTCCTTCCGGTGTCTTCTTCATGGCCATCATACATTTACCATTTTATCCCCACAACTATCGAGTATCGACGAATCGATATGTATGAAAAGTCAGGTAATGGATATACGATGAGTCTTCTACTCTATACGCGGTAGAAAAAACATTTGGGAAGCGTTTATACCTTATTCGGTGCATAAGCATAACAAAAATTTTAATATAAGAAAACATAATACTGATCAAGAGGCAACCCGCGTTTCTCTGATCGAAGCACCGACACTGTCACTCCGACGAGGAACCCTAAATCTATCTGATTCGATCCTCTCTGGTCTTCCTTTTATGGCTTCTTAATCCAGTACTCTTCTCCATTTTTCCTTTCCTTTTTATTTTTTTCCCCTTTCTGTT
Source organism: Erythroxylum densum (assembly GCA_024678245.1). NCBI lineage: Eukaryota > Viridiplantae > Streptophyta > Magnoliopsida > Malpighiales > Erythroxylaceae > Erythroxylum > Erythroxylum densum. The sequence goes on from JANPWT010000004.1 coordinate 11,238,555, forward strand.
GTATCGGTTCTTTTTTTTCTATTTATTTTGATTATTTTACCGTTCAGATTTAGGGTTTAGGAAGATTCAGCTGAATTCGTGTATTTCCTTCCTTCTTTTAGCTATTATTTATTTAACGGTACATGATTTTTTTTTTCTCCCTGAGATTATTTTCTTTTTTAAAGATGATAATAACAAGAGAAATGGTTGCGAGATCTTATGATTTTGTTTTTTCTTGGATTCTTACTTGTATTTGTTTTGAACTTGTATCAGATTCCAATGTTGGATGTGGAACTATTGCTTGTACTTTACTTTGTTTCGGCGGCTCTGTAGCAGTTGATTAACCTGCACTCAATTTACAGCTATTTGGAAGCGACGCGATTTTGACACAAATTCGTGGAGGTCAGTGAGACAGTGTAAACGATCATAGTAGTTAATTGTCATTAGATGCAAATCTGAATTCACAGTTCTATGCTTTTAATCTCATTGTGCGCTTTCTTCTTTTCTTTTTCCCATTTTTCCCTTTTCTGTTCCTGTATTTGGATGCTGCATTTGGAGTTCAGGCTGTGACGAAGAGCCTAAGTATCGATGGCTGAAGGAGACGAGCGTATTGAGCTCAAATTCCGCATATACGATGGGACAGATATTGCTCATACTACTTACGCATCGTCTATGACTGTTGCATCTCTCAAGCAAAAGCTAGTTGCCGAGTGGCCACAAGGTTTTCTGCCCATATAACTTTTTTTAAAAAAATTTTCTATTGAATCATGAGGCTCGAGGAGTATCTGTTTTTCTTTTCTTTCAATTGTAGCTTGTAACTGGGGTCCATCGGTCCTGTTGTTCATAACAATTATCTTGTCAGCAGGGTACTTGGAACTTGAAAACGTTTAGGACTTCTAGTTTGTTTCTAATGACCAACTGAAACTAAGAGACATGACAATGACTTTAGGAACTGTTTTCTTCATACAACAATTTTCTAATTATCCATGTAATGTTAGAGTTAACCGGAAATATTTTGATGGGGGCTCATGACCCTTGTACTGTCTCTATTTCCTGCCTTCATCATTATACAGTAGAACGACGTAATCTCACGTGACTTTGCAGGAGGCATGGTTATTAAATAAGATGGCTTGACAAATTCGATTTTTGTTGTAGTTAGATGATCATCATTTCATCTTACCATGACCTAGCAGGTAATCATCATTCTTTTGGACTTACAGATAAAACAGTATCGCCCAAGTCGGTCAATGATCTTAAGCTAATACATGCTGGTAAAGTTCTGGATAATAGCAAGACACTTGCGGATTCAAGAATAAGTTATGGTGACTTTCCTGGTGGGGTTATCACCATGCATGTGGTAGTGCAGCCTTTGAAAAAGAAGACAGGTTCTCTTATTCGTTTACAGTATGCCTTCAAGGAAATCTATTATTGTTTCTGCATTCTATTAAGATCTGTAACATTTCATTTAGATACATTAATCACTTCAGTAACTAGATCAGAACCTTAGAATTCTTTGTTACTGACTGAGACCCCTCCCTATTTCATTGTATAAGACCTGAACCCTGCTTATTTGTTGTTGTTATTGTTTTTTTTTTTTAATTGTGACTTCGGTGGGGCTTTTTAAAGGTGTGGTTTGATAAGATAACTCCGCCCAACATTCAAGGAAACCAACAAAGAGAAATGAATGATAGATATAATTATTACCTCATGGCTACTCTTAACTCTAATGCCTGATTTCACAAAAATCATGATTTCAATTGCCATGGCCTACACAAAAGGTTGAATACGATAATGAAAAGTATTTGTAAGTTTTTACATTGCTTATTCCTGCTTCTTGAAGCCAGGGTAAGCTAGTTCAGCTCATGAACTTTGTTCTTAAATTTGTTTTCTTTTATATTACATGGGAGGTATTATAAATATTTGGGTTTTGGGCCTCAACTGGCAGATAGGTTGCAATTCTTTTGGCTTTACTTCATGACAAAGAATGATACTGACGGTCAACTTCTGATAGCTGCTAATAATTTGTCAATTAATTACTAATTTGTTTGTTTCTTTTGCATGTAATGGGCTACAGACAAGAGCCAAGAAGATATGCAAAAGCAGAGTTCGTGTGCTTGTGCCATCCTGTGAATTGGGTCGGTATTTCAAACAGAATCACGTTTGTACATCTCATTTACTTAAGAATACTAGGATAGTTTTTACAGCGTAAATGATCTGTATGCTCACACTTGCCTTTGGTATTTGTAATTGTTTTCTGTTCATGTTGTAACGAGTCCTTTGAAAATTAGAGTAATTTGTTAATCTTGTGCCGAAGCTGTTTTGAACATATCCAGATCTAAACAAGACGAGTCTTGAGTGCATGGTGATGTTTGTTTGTTTCGTGACCCCAGTGAAAGATGGAGCAAAGATCAGGGGAAAATTATTCAATAAAAAATACTGGATGGATTTTTTTCATTTTTACTGATACTTTTTTACAATGATTACACGTTTGTGCTTGTTGAGTTGTTGCAGAATGCTTACATGTTTGTGATTTGGCAAGTAGCATCACTTTGCTCAATTATATGATTCCAGATGATTGCTCGATTCACTCCAGGTAATGAAAATTGCCTATAAGGAGTAAGGGCAACTGAGAGAGGGGTGTTACTGGTTCCAAAAGGTTAGGAATTATCATTGATGGCCTACAGACATAAAAGGTAAGCATTTGTAGTTGAATCTCGAGGGATTCATGTCTCTCGTGCCAAAGAGGAATCCATGCTTTAAAACTTTTACAGCTTGTTTGGCATGATAAGAAAAGAAAATGGAATTCAACCTAGGGTTTATAGAATTTTGTTAATAATTCTTGGCCTATAAAACTTATGTTACTGAAACGCTCTTTTCTCGATATCCTTATATTTTCTCTACTTTCATTTCTATGTTTACTTGGGTTTCTGTTTCTATTGCAGAATTGTTTATTTATCCAAATTGTGGCTGATGGTATATCACCTAATGTTTTTCCTAATTTTATGCTTTTCTTCCTTGCCTTTATTGTCTTGGAGTAATCACGTTTTACTTCCATCGAAGCTTCAACAGCTCATTATGGTTTTGGTTAATCTTAAAAATTGGCAGTATCATATGGGATCTATTCCTGAATAAAGGTACTTAAGACAATAATAAATCAATCGAATTTTATTATTTACAAAAATCAAATTAGACCATGTGCTAATTTTAGATGAAATTCCGGAGAGTTTTATTCGAAATCACCTCTAATGAAAATTGATGCCAAAAAATGTTACGAAAACATGCAATTCAAGTCCAAGGACTTCTGTATCAATTGCATCGTGGCCTTGCGGATTATATTATATGACCTGGAGCCCAGCGTGGGATACACGACTTGAGATTTTGTTAATTGGTATACACGATCTCTATGAAATTGCTAATAGAGCTCGTCGACTGGTGAACGAGTTCTGATTTGAGTCTCTACTCCATGGTACGGAAACTTTGTGTGATGGAGGACGGTGTAGTCATTCTTACTAATGCTAAGTGGACCGAACGTGAAAAAAAGGCAGGTTGCAGAATTGTGATCAGTAAATACGGCGTAGATCTGGTCTTGGCTTCACGAAACTCTCTGTTTTATTCTATTTTATTAAATCTTGTTTAGGTAGATTTGACGAAAATATGTGAATAAAATTTAATAGAATATGATAAGAATATTATAATGACATAAGAGGATCTGATTCCGGTCTTGGCTGCCTCCTTTACCTTATTTTCCGGTTGTTGCTGAAGCTCTTGGCGTTCGTTAGGGTATACATTTGGCGAAAAGATTTCCGGCTTTGTGTTTTGTGATTGTTTGAATTTGGAGTTGGCATTTAACAGTGAGGTTTCTTGTTTGGCCACTTCTTGACACCATCTTTCGTAGAAATAGGACTGCTCATGTTCTGGTTAAACGGCCTCTGGATTTTGGCTACAGCATGCTGGGCTGATCACTTTTTCGTATGGATTGCATCTCTTTATTCTTCTGATACAATCGTAGTCTATCATATTATGTATCTTTTCTCTTTTTATATCCAATCGTCATATGTTGAGGGGTTCAACAAAGTAAATGACTTTGACATTAGTGCACCATGCATGTGATTCTTTCTTTTACTTTTTATGTTTTCGTCTTTAAGTTTACTTGTTTTCAAAGAACTTTGTATAAGATGCTTTGAGTTGGACAAGAACCTATACCTATTATTATGTATATAAGTTTCTTTTTAATTGGTTTAATATTTTTAATTTTTTATGTATAAATAAGTGCATCTTTATATATGTATATTCATTCTCTATTAGTTTAACTTAGTATTTGATTCAACCTTTGTAAGGTGGTTTTGACAAATTTTTTTCTAATCATTTTTAATGGTTCCTACACTTTCTTTAGTTGATTTTATTTAACTAATCCTTCTTTCTTAAGCTAAAATTCATTGTGTATAAGATTTGTTATTCAATTTCGTTTTGAATATATTGGAAGATTCTTCTCATTGATGACTCTAATGCTTAAATAGCCTCTATGTGCCCATTTGCACTACTTATACTTTTTGGTTCACTCTCCCACGCCAGTGTCACGTCAACGTCTTACGTCTAATCACGAGTGCCCAATTAGTCATCCCTGTCCTAATTGACCCAGTTGAGCTGAATCAGTCCAGATAGGTGTGATCAGTAGGTTTAGTCCCTTAAATTTTTTTTTTGTTAACTTTCTCGCAACTGAAATTAGTTTTCAAGGTTTTGGGCCCTCCTAAGTTTATTTTTGAGATATGCTTTTCCTAAATTTTACCTCTATCTCTCAATTTCAATTTGGCTATCTTATTTTTCATATCACATTTTTGGGTTTTCATAGATGCTTTGAGTAATCCTCACTTTATAACTGATCCTATTAATGTGATTTTTGATGGTTTGAATTATGATTTATAAGTTTAAGAGATGGTGAGGTTACCAAACACATCAAATAAGATGATGAGACAAAAACTAAGTTCAATGAGAGGTTCAGTCAATAGGATAGAAAAAATCATTAGATTTTAACTCACAACATATGTCAACTTAGTATTAAGTTAGAATTTCGTCATTTTACCCGTGTTAAAGATGTTCAGGATTTTTACATACATGTTATGCAGTATCATATGATGTTTATCAATTTTAGCTTTATTGTCAATTTCATAATATATATCAACATCTTAATTAGACCATTCATAGTTATGCTTTAGAGTTGTAAACTTCATAGGATCAATTGTCATCTTGTGATCCAATTTGACTTGATAAAGCCTTTACAAAAATTTATGTTGCTTTTCAAATCACCAACATGTATGTCATTTACTTATGATTCTTTGTATTGAGTTTGAGTCAATTAGTAGTGCTCTTCTTCACCATACTTTACTACTTAAAACTTAACACAACTATTTGATAGGTACTCTTTAAGGAAAATTGACTTATCTGTGCAACTTTAGCCATTTCTTATAACTCTTTTTGCTACTTTAGCCATTTCTACTTCTTTTAAAGGATTTTATAGATATTGGAAAAAATATAAGCATTATATTTCTACTTTTCCCAAACTTGAAGCTAAAAATAAGAATTATAGCTAAGAAATCCACGTTATTCTTTAATAAATACAACCTAATTTTGGTACTACTACTTTCCTTGTCTTGTTTATCACTCCAAGTAAATCTACTTCTTGGTTCTTTAGTTTTACCTATTGTAATCATATGACCTTTGAGTCTAAGCAATTTAGCTCTATTTTCATTGTCTCTCATATACTAATTGTTCACACTATTGATAATTCTATTTTACCCATTCAACACGTAGGCAATATTTGTTAATCTAACTTATCCTTATTTCATGCGTTTTGTGTGTCCATACTATCTCTTAATCTTATTTCTGTTATTTAGTTATATAAACTTGGTGCTAATGTAACCTTTTCGGTTCATGATTATACTGTACAGGACTCATAAACGAGCAAGGTTCTTAGGATAAAGCGTAAGGTTGGTCGTTTGTTTAAACTTGTTTGTCGCTAGTTTCCATATAGAGTTGTTGTTGTTGTCACTTATTCCAATATTTAGCACTTATGTTTTGATCATATTTTCTCTTCTAAATTACAACCTTTAATTTCTGGTGGATGTTGCCTCTTTTGCACCATTTGTTCTTGACTCATTTTGATATTTAGGGTCCTGCTTCTAATATTATCATGGGTGATTCTTGATATTTTATTATCTTTGTTGATGATTATTCTCAGTACGTATAGATTATCTTATGAATAATTAATTATTGTGAGTTGCCTTCAATTTTTATTCAATTTGCTAATATGATTAAAACTTAATTTTCTTGTAATATCAAAACTTTTCTTATAGATAATGCTATAGAATACTGAGACACTATCCTTTGTCAATTTTTTACTACTCATGCCACTATTATTTAATCTTCCTATCCTAGTATCTCTCAATAGAATGGTTGTATAAAATGTAAACACAAGCACATTATGGAAACTATCTTATTTATCCTTATGTGTTCTTCTTGTCTTGAATCTTTTTTCTTATGAAGTTGTTTTTACAAGAATTTATACAATTAATCGTATCTCTTCTCTTGTCATTAATAATATTTTCCCTTATGAACATCTCTACGGTCATTTTCGTGATTATCACAATCTTTAAGTTTTTTACTCTTCATGTTTTGTCATCTTCAGTTAAATGAATGCACCAAATTAAAACCTTGAGCATGTTTGTGTTGTTTTTTGGGATATGGCATTGAACATGAGGGTTATTGGTATTAAGATCCTTACTGCTAGTTATGGATAAGGCTATGTACTTATGGACTTCTCTAGACTCCGCGTTTTAATTGGACTTATATTGAGATGTTATTATCGTCATATTTTCTATCATATCACTTTTTATTATCGTAAGATGTTTTTCTTCTTTATTTACCTTTTAAGTCACTTAATCTCTTAATTTCCTTACTGATCTTATTATTACTTTACTTCCTAATAACTCTCTTGTAGATCCAGATTGCTCAAACATTTTTGATCCACCTCTCGAATTTGATGATCTTTCCTGTGGATCCTTATCGTTCTTCTTTTAATGTTCAGTCTTCTTTTGACCCTCCACTTCGTCATTCTTCTCATATAAGTCAACCCAATATCACTTTTTGTTGTTTTTTTTATTTTGCTCTTGTTTCTCTTTATAAGCCTCGATTTATTGTGAGGCTAGTATTTATCCTTTATGGCATCAAGCAATAAAAGGAGAACTCAATGCACTTACTTATACATTGGATTTTATTGATTTATTTATGGACAAATCTATGGTTAGTTATAAATGGATCTATAAAATCAAGACCAAGGTTGATGGTTTAATAGAATGATGTAAAGCTCAATTTGTAGCTAAAAGTTTCATTCAGAAATATAGGATTGATTATGAGAAGACTTTTGCTTATGTAATCCACATCAATTTTGTTTGTACTCTCATTGTCATTACTGTTGTTAAGTACTCTCATTGTCATTACTGTTGTTAAGTATTGGACTTTATTTTAGACGGATGCCAAGTATGACTTCTTAAACGATGATCTCATTGAAGAGGTCTATATGCAACCTCCTATTGACTATGATCATCCTCCAAATAAAGCCCATCTTCTTCAAAAGGCTTTATATAGACTTAAACAAGCTCCTCATACTTGATTTACTAAGTTCAAACCACCATTTATCAATTTGGTTTTTAGTTTAATCCTCATGGTCATGTATTATTCATTTAAAAGATAGGTGGGATCTTATTTTGTTAGTATTATATATTGATGATATGATTATTATGAGTGATGATACATAAGATAGTTATGATCTCTCAAGAACTTCATTAGTCGCCAATTTAAGATGAAAAATCTTGGGTATTTGAATTATCCATTAAGGTTACTTTTGATTCTGTAGGGTATTAGTTATCTCAGCTAAGTATGGTATCAATCTTATCTTTTGTGTAGGTCTTATTGATGATAAATTTTCCAATACTCCTGTTGAAGCTAATGTTGATATTTCTACATTTGATGGCTCTCCTCTTCATAACATTACTTTCAGTAGTCAACTTGTTAGCAATCTTATTTATCTTACTCTTATTCTTCATGAAATTATTTATACTATTCATATTGTGAGTCAACACGATGGCTCCTTGTACCAGTCATTATGCGGTTATTCTTTGTATTCTTCATTACAATAAAGATACCTTGTTTTATAGTATTTATTACTCTAACTAATCTTATCTTCAATTATGAGGTCATAGGTTGATGATCCCGCATATCATTGATCTACTAGTGGTTACTACATTTTACTTGGTGATTCACTTATCTCTTGGTGCAGTAAAAATTGTTCTCTCGTTTCAATCCAAAGTTGAATATCGAGCTCTAACTGATACTACTTTTAAGCTTTAATGGCTTTGCTAGTTACTTCATACTTTGACCATTCTATCTCCATCTGCTACTGCTATTCACTGTGATAATTGAAGTGTTATGTAAATTGCATATAATGATATTTTTCACGAACACTCAAAATATGCTGAGATCGATTACCACTTTGTGCGTCATCATGTTCATCATAATCCAATTGATTTTGTCTATTTTTCCTCTTTAAGGCTAAGTTGTTGATCTATTTAACAAAGCTTACTCTATTCCTTAATTTCATGATCTTGTTTCCAAACTAAAACTGTTTGTTTCTTTATCACTTTGAGTTTGAGGGGAGATAAAGATAATATTTATTGTAATCAATATAATTATATTTAGACATCAATTAGGTTCTTCCTTATTTAAGTATGTAAATATATTTAGACACTAATTAAGCTCTTCTTATTATGTTATCCTTATATAAGTTGTTTTCTTATATATAAATCAATTCAATCTCTGTTAATTTAACTGTCATTATAACAAACTAAAAAATATGATAAGATTTTCTTAGTTCGACTATCTTTAGAGAAAATCTCATGTAGAGTGGTAGTCGTGAAATGAGTTCTTTTTGTATTAATTCATTAATGATTATATCTTATATTTAATGAACTATATTCAAGTAATATTGATTAGCTAAAATATTTTTAAATTGCAATATTTACAAAGTTACATAGAAAAGCATTAAAAAATAATGTGAGAAGTTACACTTTAGTAATCTTTGAGCTTATTTAAAAAATATAAGGATTTCTATTTAAAAAATTGTGTGGAATTCTTCAATATTAACTCTTAGTATTATATGCATATTATTGAACATATGAAAAGTTTTACATGTTATTAAATATATGAAAAGTGATTCAAAATTTAATAATTTTATTTAAACTTAAATTTTATATTTACATAACAATATGTAAGTATCTATTTTACCTAATACCTGATTAAAACTTATAATAAATAACATTTATCATAAAATAATATATTTCACTACTTATAAAATTATTTAGTTTTTGTTATATTCAATTATTCCAAATTTCTCTACCATATATATATAAAGAAAACTGAAAACCTCGTGTAGAATTATGGTTGTGAAAATGGCCATTTTTATATTAGTTCTTTAATTGTTATTTCTATATTTAATGACTTTTGTTCAATATTTTAAAATATACATTAAATTTCAATATCATCAAGGCAATTTTATAAAGTTACGTCGTCGCCTTCTTCTAGAATTCAACTTTATGGTCAGATTGAGTGGTACCCATTGATAACTCAGCAAATTATGTGTTGGGAGATTTGTTAATTCCTTGTTTCCCATAATCTTCCTTTGGAGTATAGAACGAGTTTTTACTGGATGCTTTGTGATTGATAAGAAGATTCGGATCCGGGTATGCTGAATAAAGAAACGGGAATGTATTGATGGCCTTCAATAATAAGATACGCAATTTGATGATTGAATATAGATAGTAGGCATTGATAAGAGCTTCACGTCCTCTTTATTTTGCAACACACCGCCTGCGATGACGAGACGGAGGAGATGACCATGGCAAAATAAATAAATAAATAAATATATTAATTCTTTCTATATTTAATTTACATGTTAAATATATAAAGAATTAAATGTTATTACGTAGAGGAAACCTTATTACGTACTCCAGGATCACGTGAAAGGATAAAAAACGAAGGTAATGTGGAATACCTAGATTCGGTTCCATCTCGGATTCTGATGCCGATTTCGAGCTATAAACGTCTCCGAATCTCCCGGAGTCCTTAGTGGAAAGCGCTCACCGACTCACGGGCTAGGCCTTTCTGCAGTTTTCTCAGCGTTCCGAGCTTCCTTAACGGATCAGGAACCTTATGTTGGTGAACGTTCTCTTTTGCTTATGAGTAACTGCAGGAGACCTAACCTATATATATAGCTTCCATATCGGGCTTCCCCATCACAAGGCCGATATGGACCC
>JANPWT010000004.1:11408934-11423109 GCA_024678245.1 Erythroxylum densum
TAAGCTATAAGCTTAGCACGGTGGATTTGCCCCGTGTAGGTACAGAGCAAAGAGATTAAGGACTGGGACAAGTCAACCGCAGTGGCCAAAGGAGTCAAAGTTTTTGTGTCACTCGAATATGTATTTTGTTTGGTTTATTTGGGCCTGTACATATTCTTTGGATTTCTGCTCTGAGAGTTATCATATGTAATATATGTGTGTGGGTTTGAATTACTAAATAAAAGAAAATCAGTGTAATGTTTGATTTTGTTTATTCTGTCTTGGGTGGCATCCATGTATCCTCCCAAGGGGTATTTGGGTGTTACATATTTGACCATAAAGGAGTTGATTTAGAAAGATGACTTTAAGGTTTGAATCATTTAAGGACTAAGGAATTGTAAACCGATTCTTTAACTAAAGGACTCCGCCCACTTATATTTGAAAGGTAAGTATATAGTATGGGTGTTTTGAAGTGTTTAGACACTGTTAGTTAGGGGATCGTTATAGTTGCTCCATGTATATTTGTACATTTGTACATTTATACATTTGATGTATTATGACATTATGGTGGTTCATCAACAAAGATGATCATCGTTTATCCTCAGTAATATGTGTTATCATACATTGTCATAATACATGTGAAAGTCTTAAGATTTGTGTTGATCTTAAGCATTTAAAGGTCATTGGGCATATATACAGATTGACTTTAAGCCTATATCATTTAAACACATGTAGTTTTATACGGATATCCATAAGTTTTGACATGACATAGGGGGGATATAAGTTTTAATCTTATAAAGGTTCTCTAATGCCGTTTAGCATGCAGTTGGAGAATATAAATATTTTCTCTAATGTAGTTTAACATTCGATGAGAGAAAACAAGATTTCTCTAATGTAGTTTAATATAAAGTTGGAGAAATCGAGACCTACAAATGAAGATGATATAATTTAGATCATACATATATCATCTTAGTTTGTCGTACTCCATTTTTCCATTCATGTTAGTGAGGTATGAGATATGTGTGATTGTATTGGATCTGTGTCACACATGGCACATATGTTTGATATTTTTCGATATCGAAAGCCTTACAGGACAGAGTATTGGACTTTCGTTATCTTTGGATCAAATATTTTGTTTTTAAACTTAGTCGACTAATATAGTAGCGTAGCTTAACTAAGTTTTTTTAAAATATTTTAAACTTGAGTCAACATTACAATTAAGTATTGTCCAAAGAGAAAATGTATGATATTTTTGACTTTTTCCTATAAAGTTGGACAATATTTAATTGCATTTTTAGTTTTTCAATAACTTATCGATTAAGTTACATGATTTGATCTATATAAAGATAATAAAATGACCAAATAAATAATCCAAGTAAATGGGACGAAGTTCAAGTAGAAAATAAATCCCGATCAATGTGGATCGAACCCATATCGGGCTTGTAATGGGAAGGCTCAATATGGATGCCATATGTAAAGTTTAAGGACTCCTACAGTAGATCACATCATTCGTAAATATAAGGATTCTCTAATCCGTTAAGAGAGCTTATGTTTTGATAAAACTATAGAAAGGCTTGATTGCATCCTGTGAGTAGAAGACAGCGGTGAATTCATGTTCGTTTCGGCTTTGAAAAATTCGTTTGAAGTTATGGAACTAAAATAAGGTATTTTCTGTATTTCTTCGTTTATTGTCCCTTCACGTTCGATCTAAGATACGTAACTAAGATCCCGTTATACGGATTATATAAGTATCATGTTATGATTGTTACAACACTTAATAGACCGAATTCTAAATTCATTTAATTTTCCATCAACTTAATATTTATTTCAAATACTTTGAAACTATTATGTTCAAATTAAACATTATAAAATATTATAATTTAACTTATATTTTGATAAAAACAATAATGTTCAATCAGCCGTATGATGCTTCTGTCTTCTGTTCCTCTGGATAAAATGGGATAAAATGTAGAATATACATTATTTGAATTAATTTGGGCTTATATCAATTAATCTCTTTCTCTAAACTATTTATATATAAAGGAGGGTTATCGTAGTCATCGAAAGTTCAAACCTATGTATACCGAGGAAAATGAACCCACCCCCCTAGCAAATGCATCCACCAACTTCTGCCGTGAGCAGATTAATTGAGTTTTATAGATTTAGGAGTGGAACACAAAGATTCCGTTGGCCCACGATTTGGCAGTGAATAAATACGATAACACCCCATGTGCACATTTATGCACTTATTTATGATTTTCTGCCTAAGAGCAACCTGAAATTCTGAAAGAGGTGTTGGACACGAGCATCACTGTCGCTTTGGTACGCCATAGGCCCAACGCAACTTGCTATGTTCGTTGTCACCAAAAACGGCATGGGAAGAAGAATTGCAGAATTTATATCAAGAAGCTCACTGAAATAGGCATTTAATATTATCCTATTTGCCTACTTTTGGAATGAAAAAATCGGCAAGTTTTGATCTAATTTCATTTTTCCAGCACTCTTTTTTGCTTCTTCAAGTTATTCTAATGCTTTTTGAATTTATGATATATTCAATTCCGTCCAGATTGCAATAATATCCACATTAAACCAATTTCTGTTTCCTTGGCTAGTATGTGAAATGTTGGATAATTTTATTAAACCGACGATGACAACACATTGCCAATATTATCAGAATGAAAAAACAATTAAGAAAACTGGGATGAGAGCGGGGTTACTAGCTAAGAAAATGGGTCCCAGAAGTAGGGGTTTAGGGCTTGAGAGAGCGCATGATTGGCCAAGCCCCAGCCATTTCACAAGAATACTCTGCCGCCCAAATTTCCCACGTGAATTGGATCAGTCAGCCGTTGAACATGCCCCATTTCTGGGGGTTTCTTTACGCAGTTATTGTCGTAGCATTTAATGTAGCAATTGGGCCAAAGTCTTGAATCGAATTAAGAAACTAGAACACTTTCGTGTGGTAGGGGCGCATTTATTGCTTTGCCAGAATAAACAATCAGTTTAGGTTTGACCGTCGTATGTTTTATTGAATTTGAAAGAAAAACGCATGCAAGATGTCTATCCACTTGAGCCTACAAAGCTCCTGCAATTTGGCGTATCCCTTTACTCCCCCAGAATACCGAATGTTTATTCCAATATACCCACGCTGCCTAAAGTTTAATAGAGTTTTAAGTGCTGAAATAATAATTAGACTATACGTAGCAATTGAACCAAAAAACAATTCATTGATAAAAGCATTTTAATCTATTTTATATGTTTTTTCTTTTTTTATTTGAATGGATATTATTTGACTTTTTTTGACTTGTATTTTCAATTTACCTTCAGTGCCGCTACTCTCCAACTAAACTCTATTAAAATTTAATCATCGGTTATTATTGAACTACCAGTCGTTTTTAATTATGGAAGGAAGGAAATCTCAATTTTCAAGTAAAATTAAAGGAAAGGGGGCAAAGTTACATTCACTTACTCCTTGTTGGAGATTAGCCAACCTTCCGCAAACCACGATGCGTCCGTACTCAAACCAACATGAACTGAAGTTTACGTAACCTCATTCAATCGGACGCTTAATCTGAAAGAGAGAAGCCAGCTATAATTAGTTGTAGAAGAAAAGTAACATAACTAGACAACGACTTCTATTGAACAAAGAAATAAACGAAAACAAAATAATATCACTTAAAAAAGAGGAACTATGAAGCATTTTAAAATTTTAGGCCTAACAATCAAATTTACTCTTTAATACAATATAAAAACAATAAAGGAAAATAAAATTTATATTTTATTTGGCACAATGTTGTCAAAAGTTCTTAGGTACTTTTATAAAAATTCAAATAATATGATATGAAAATATCCAACGTAAAATATTCTTGATGATAATATCATTTGTTTTGTTATTGTAGTTTTTAGTTTTTATTTTCTATTTTTAAATAAAAATAAACATATGTTTGATTTTAACATCAATATAATCCTACTTTTAATTAAAAATTATTTAAATATATATTTAATATCTCCTATATAATATTTATTAATAAATTATCAATAAAAAATTTACTTTATTAAAATAAATAATTAAAAAACTAAATTTTATTTATAAAATAATATTTATTTTAATAAGATAAAATATTTTTATTGATCTTTATTAATAAACATCGTATAAGAGAATTTAACTAATTAAAAATAATTTATTTAAATTTTATATAACATGTAATTATCACTAGTAATAAAAGTATAATTATATTCATACTAACAATCAAATATATTTTATTTTTATTTGAAAGAAAAAATAAAATTTAGGTAAGGCGACTGCAATAGAAAAAACACCTGTTACTCTTTCACTCAATATTTAATACGACGACGCCACAAAGAATAAAGCAGGACGCTGGTGCCTACTTGGCAAATCCTCATTGGTGAAAAGCGTGGTTTCTGTACGGAACTCTAAACTACCAGCGGTCTGTTCTTCCTCAGTTGAATGCCGCACAAGTAGGGTTTCTCAATTGCCCTAATTTGCCGATTTATTGCTTGAATATTTCAAACTCAATTGGACGATGAAAAATCGGAGGCCAAAAGAAGAAGAAGCGAGCAAGGGGAAAATTGAGGGCTCAAAATCAATGAACGTGAAGAAGAAGAAGAAGAACATGATGAGATTGGGTGGATCGGGTCTATCACTTGAAGCTTTCGCTAATGCCAAATCCAAGAACAACAACTATAATCCTGCTCTTATAAGTACTAACATCTTCAATCTTTTACAGTTCTTTTAGAGTGGATTTTCAGTTGGAAATTGAATTTTTTCACCGAGCTCGAAGTTTTAATTTAGATGGTCAGGGCGCTAGTTGCCTTTCATGAGCCCATAGCGTCATTTCAACTTTCGATTTTAGCCACTCCTAGTTATGGTTTTCGTTATTTACCATATATATCTATTGAACATTTTAGGTAAAGTTGCGTGCTTTTGAAACCCAGTTTCTTCCTCAGCTGGACTTCTAAGGTGGATGATTGATTGTAAACGTGTTATTGGCTATGTTGGGGCATTCCTCCATCTATGCAGCATAGTTTTTCTTTGTTGGTTGTCATTTAGTTACCTTAACATTTTTGTTATAATTTTGAGGAAGAAAACACTTGATGTGCTTTAATAATTCTGTGTAGAAATTCTCAATATACGGGATCTTCTAGCTCACATATATGTCTAGTGCGCACAATGTCTAATTTGATGTGAAAAAGTGGTGTATTGGGTACTCCAAGAGGCATATTCAGAGATGGGAATGTGATATGCTAGGACTTGTTGATGTAGAACTAGATTAGCTGCTTTTGTGTGTGTTATAGGTGTGTTGCTCCGTTTTAGCAGTCATGGACACAATTGTAGGGTATGATTTTGTAATGATAGAATGATGAGGATTCAAGTATGTTTTTGGACAACCAAAGATGAAAAGAATTCCAATTTCTATTATCCAAATTTTGGCTTTTGTTACATCTAATACCTTACTAATACCCTTATTTGTTCTGTATTTGTCATTAGAAAAGCAAAGGGAGTTCTATAAGAATGCTAAATATGTGAGCAAGTTTAAGAAGCAATTAAAACAGCAAAGCCATCTGAATGATGCCATTTCAGCTGCAAGGCCCCCAGAGGTAAGAAGTTTCTCGTCTTGTGAGCTTTGTTGAGATTCATTCTGGAATTTACTTCTTTTACTTCTGCAACACTTCAATTTCATTGTCAAAATTGGTTTTTGTCTTATTACATTGTCCAAATGTTTGTGATTAACTGGCGACAGGGTTGAGTTCCCGATTCAAACCTTCCTTTCCATTGCTTATTTGTGTTTCATGTTCAATCTATCAGTTTGGTGTAACTTTTGATACTGTTTTAGAATGCACCAATGAGACTTGGAGTTTCTTAACTTAAATTCAATCATTAGCTCCTGTCTCAAATGATCTGGAGGTTTGCATGTGACCCGTCGATTCCTCTTATGGTTATTGCAGTATGAAAATCAAACTGGAGAAACTAGTGAGATGGTTAAAAGGAGCAAGACGAATAAGAAGCCACACTGTCTGAGAGAACTATACGAGAAGCAGCGGGAGGAGCAACAAAAAGCAAGGATTGAGAAGGAGGCAATTTTGAAAGCTAAGAGGGAAGAGAGGGAAAAGGCTGAAGTCCAAAGAAAGGAAGCTAGGGAGAAGATGTTGAAGAAGACTCGGCATGGTCAACCTGTTATGAAATACAGAATTGAGCAACTTCTACAGAATATTCAAAGTTTAAAGTGAATTTCACTTAACATATTCATAACCTTAACATTTTGCTCTTGTACTTAATCACAGTTAAGACGTTTGCATTCTTGAGCCTAGTCATTATCGTACCAGCCTTGCTGAGTTACAAGTTTTAAGTGTCAAAATTATTTTGTTTAATACTGCCGGTTTCTGCGAGTTTCACATCTGTGATTGGTTGAGTGATCTATAGATTCTTGTGCTCACATGTTAACCTAGACTTTGCTATTACCCGAAGTTCAAAGTATAGAGGTAGGTCTCACGTCTTATGAACAGAATGATTTAACTATTTTGAATTTGTTAGGGTAAATCTTGTTTCATGTTATATATAACTACGCAAGGCTGTTATGCACATTGTAAAAAGCCGTCGCTTGAAAAATGAATGACTGGTAGTGTATATGTTAAAGACATTAGATTAGAAGGTATAGATGATGTATCATGGCGTAGAAATGTGAAATTTGAAAAGGGGAACAGAATTGCGTGGGGATTTGCTGGAATCACCAAGAGTCTTCCCACCATTGCTGACACAATCTTAAGTACTGCTGCCATGGAGGTGAGGTCGAGTACATGGGATCAAGAGGCCATCCAATTTAAAGCTTATGGCTTTCTCCATATTTGCTGCGTTACTTTACGCTCCGAAAATCGACTGATCGAGTCTATATTGGCAGATGGATACAAACAGACAGCCTTAGTCCATATGTTTTGTGGGTTGAACTCCATACTAGACCTGCTTAGCATACTCATTTCTCTTTTGCATATTTTCCCTTTTCCCTGTTTCTTTAGTCTACAGGATATGGAGCATAGAACATTCAAGTTATGGCCATGATGAACTCCATCACCCAGTTGAGGCTTTATAGTATTGAACCAATGGGATATAGAAGAAATGATTGACATCGATTATTCACGTAGGGTAGTGCCACAATCATTGATTCCCTAGTCAAAATCTACCTGGGTTTGCCTTATCTAATTGACCGTGGATGTGGGCCATTACCCTTATACCGTGGCAAGAACATATAACTGTTTATACAATACAACAGTATCAATGTGTGACTGTTGCCCCATGATGAGGTGAAACAGTAAAATGTACAGAGATGAAATCAGCAGCAATCATAGTAACAGATGATGATGGATCATAAATACATCAAACGTGTGGTCATTATGAACATTATTTGATTTTAGCCCACTTGTAGCAGAGATAGACAGACGTACACACACGTATATATAAATATTCACCTAACCTTGTCGTTTAATCTTTCTTTTCTATTCTTCTAGGATAGACTATATAAATATTCACCTAACCATTTTTTTTAATCTTTCTTTTTCTATTCTTATAGGCTAGACTATCTATGACACGTTATTGTCTATTCATTTGTCCACACACTTAACCTTGTCTTTTATTAACATTTGCTCTTCTTAGTGGAGTATCTGAGCAACCTTTAGATTTGAATTTCAATGGCTACGTCAATGTGCAGAGAAATTGGTAGCTTAGCTGTTTGCCGGGACGTTGGAAGTCAGGTGGGATCTGGGAAAGTGAGCCTGAGCCTGAGGAGGAGCAAAAAGTTGTGGACATTAACCAATGTCACCGAATCTATCAATTGACTCGAAAGTCGATGCTCCCAAATTTAACAGAGGTCAATTTGACAGCCCATAGAGAAGAACTCCTTTTCTTAGCTTTTGGTTATTGTTCCACCCTGAAGAAGCTTTTCCCGGTTCCCTCAACATCCTTTTGAACCATTGCAACTTCGTTTCTTCACAATCGGAAAAGCAGAATATTGTCAATGGTTCATCAGGAAAACGCTTGACGACTTTAGGTTTTTTAAAGTGAGTTCCAAATGATTACTCATAAAAAAGTAATGACCCACTGAGAGTATAGACGGTGGTCTGCTCAAGTTAGTACACTAGAGAAAAAGATTTGAAGTTGAAAGACATGTTAACAGTAAAAACGCTAAACCAAGGATAAAGTTCCATCCCAATTTTGTGAATGAATTTAAGACTTTATTTCTTACAAAACAACAATTTCACCAAAATAATTGTCCCAAGGACGTCCAATAAAGTTAAGAAAGAACAGCACATCTGGAAATAGTATACACCGATTACCCCCTAGTAAATAACAACTCTGCTTGATACAAAAGTTTTGATCTTTCTTATTAAGCACTAAATGTAACCTATAACTTAGCCCAGAGTAAAATAGATGGCAAAAGAGCTCTCAAGCCTCGGTACACCCTCCAAACTTCAGCCCAATTGGGGCTGCCATTCAGCCAAGGAGATGGTAAATTGGCGAGAGCATATAGACAATGTACCTTTTGTATCCATCTCTCACATGCCGGGCGATACGTAATGACAGATTGAATCAAGTTTGTTGGCAGTCAATGAACGCAAAGGACCTCTCAAGATATACTGAAGGCAGCATCTTCATCCATCGTCCAAACGAAACCAGGCATGTCATTCCTAGGCCCGGCAACTGTCCTATACATGTAAAGCTTCTCAACATGGTAGCTGTCTGGCCTCGAATCTGGAGGTCCCCTCTCCTCAATAACTTCAACGTTGAGCCTGGGCATCTTCTGTCCCAACAGTTTACATGCCCCAAAACTCACCGAACAAGAAGACATCCAAAGGGATCGCATTGTCTCCAGCTTTGTAGCATTGGCCAAGAGAGCCTTGTCCCCAAAGGGACAATCCCTAATCTCTAGCTTGCGGAGATTTTCACAACCAGACATCACATGATGGAGTCCTAGATCACTTTCACCAGCAAATGCCACAGACAGCATCTCTAGTTTCTTGGCATAAGTTCCAATGTACTCAAACACACGATCAGTAAGGAAACCTGAGAGAGAAAGGCGCCGTAGATCTTTGCAATGCTCTACAATGGCTCCAAAACCAAAATCTAGTGGCTGCTGGGTGAGATAGTCAGGAGCTCGCGGCTCAATAATGCAAAGGCGAAAACGGATCATGTTTGGACGGTTCCTGGCAATTGTAACTAAGGCCGCATTACTCATCTGACGGCAAAAGTAAAGTACCGACTGAAGCTTAGGGCAGCCCTGAGAAACAGCAACCAGGCCTCTTTCCGTTAAAGATACATTAGGTTCTTCCCCAAATGGGTCAGACGGAAAGACCCTCAATTCTTGCAAGTCCTTGCAAAATTCTCCTAGAGCTTCAAGTCCAGTATCTTCAATGCAATCCATTACCTACAATAACACTCTATAAGCAAGAGAAGACAGTATGAATGATTCCTGTCTAAGCTGCATTTAAAGTATCACAACATGGGAGATAAAATTTCAACACTTCACAGAAATCTTTCACACACTAATAGACAAGTAGGAATACAAAATGATTCATCCAATCGGTTTGCATGTGTTTATATACTACATACAAAGTGCAAAAGTTACCCAAAAGCGCTGCAAACTCTGGCATTGAGTGACCAGCTTTAAGAGATCAGGATTTTGAATAACTGCGTCGCTCAAGTTCAAAGAAATAAGGCGAGAGCATATAGGATAAAGCACCGGGAGGTAACTAGGGACTACATCCCAAAATCCAGAGAGGCTCTTCAGTTGTTGACACCCAGTCAAAGCTCCCGACAGATTTGAGAAGACATCAGGTCTCAACTCAGCAGAATAGGCTCCTGTTCCCAATTCAACCAGCTGGGGTGCTCGTTGAAGAAGGTCAGCGAGACTCTCAAGGGGCACAGCTTGATTAAGTCGGAGTTTTTTCAGATTGGGACATCGGCCCACAAGGCGCTCCAGGGCTGAGAAACTCACCTCAGACCGTAAACAAGAAATATTGAGAGAGACAAGTGATGTGAAGGTGTCAGGAAAATGGCTCAACCAATGCCCACTTAGATCCTCTACCTCACTCTCTCGCAAATCCAGCTCTCTCAGATTCCTGCACATGATTAAGCACTTCCAAATATTAGCAAACAAAGACGCTTGCTCAGAGAACTTTGCAAGAAAGATGACAGTTACAATAGCATTCAGGCATAAACGACAGACTTGGAGCAAGAGAAACTAAAGCAAAAATTTGAACAAATGAAAGAACAGTTTAAGGCCACCGCTTGGATGATTTAGGAATCTAAAGGTGGCATAAGTACAAAACTGTTTTAAACCCGCTACAATTACTTTCCTGCAAAAAACATAAACAAAACATAACTTCCTCATTTTAGGAATCCAAAATCAACAATGAGCGACCCTAAATAGAGTTTGACGGTCCAGTACCAAAGTTCAAAATTTTTACATATGTAAGCAAGAACGTCAACACAAAGCGAAAGTCACCAAAAGCAACACAGAGAGTACAAATGCCCAAAACAGGATAAAGTCCTGGTTAAAACATCCAAACAAAGCCCACAATGTACAACAAAACAGAAATCAAAATCCAAAACTACATCCTCAGCGATAAACGCACGCATGTGACGAGGAAAAATTCTAAAATAAATGCAAGTGATTGGTACGATCTTGACTGGATTTCGACACTGCAGGTGATTCACGAACCACAGCAGATTCAACATAAACCAAGAGAGATACGAGAAAAGGAGGCACTCAAATCCAGCCAAAACTCAAACAAAAAACCAAATGGAAACCAAAATCCAAGTAAACTAATTCCAAATTGCCAGAAAAGAGAGAGAGAAAAAGGAGACATTCGAACAGCAGGGAAAGAGAAACCAGAAAAATTCCAAGGTTCAGCTAAGCTAAAAACCTTGAACAAGAATGCCAACCCAAACTAGATCTTCCCCCACATTCAACACCATTCTCAAAACAAAACACAAAATCTCACTTTCATTTCATATACAACAAAAATACACTACAACCCATCAAAAGCTTCACCATTTCCGTACCTTTCCGGCTTTACCGTTAACATAATTCAACTTTACCCCTACTCCAAAACCAAAACCAAAACCAAAACCAAAATTAACAAGATTAAACATTTAAATCTCCTTACACTTTCTCAAACTCTCACGACCCACAAAAACAAAATCTTATACAGAAGAGAATAAGGAACAAAACAATACCCGCAATTAGCAGCAATGGAAGCGAGACCGTCGGTAGAGAACCCTTCACAAGAAAAAAGCACCAAGACCTTGAAATTCTTAAACGACTTAGCAATCAGCTCCAAAGCCTCATCACTCACCACCATTCTCTTCAATCTGATCTCTTCGAGCCACGGATACGCCGTCGACATGGCGTCGATCCACGGAGACACGTAGCCTCCCCAACCCTTGGGTACCAGATCGAAGTCTGCGAAGTGAGGCTTCCCCTTGAGCTCTACCGATCTGACGTCCGGAAACCTCCTCACCACCATCGCCGGACTCACCGCGTAGCAGTTCCCAACGAAAATCCTGCGGCGACACCACCTCTCTATCTCGTACCACGACTTGCACACCAAAGATATCGAGTTCCTGTCCTTGTCGTTTTGTATAAACGAGAAAACATGCTCTAAAACTTCCTCAGGGAAGGAACTCGCCATTCTGACCATCAATGCCTACTCGACGTCGTTTCGTTGGCAGTTCCTACACTGTAAGTGAGAAAGGAAAAGGCAATAGAAGCTCTGGGCTTGTAGTCGTTGTTGTTCAGATCTAAGAAGTCATGAACTAAGCTTGAAGAGCTTGTAGGGATTGTCCGGTGTGCTTTTAGTGAGAGAAAGAAGGAGAGTCTTAAAGAGCCAGAGTGATTGAGAAATTATAGACATATTAAGGACACGGAGGTGACATTTTTTATCCACTCGGTCAAGTTAAAAACGTTTTTTTCCTCGCATCAAATATTCACTTTCCTAGGGTTTTTACATTTGATTTCTTGGGTTTGATGTTTGACACCTGAGCAGAGGCCAGTATTGGCCGTTGGATGGGCGGTGCAAGAAAGAGACCTTATCCGTTGTCGATGAACTGGAGCCGCAGGAAACGGGTGCACGTAAGAGGACGTGGCGATTTTTTTGAACTTCTCGCTTAGTCATTTTTTTCTAAATCACTTATGGCGGGGTGGTGATAAATAAAGCGGAGCAAGGAGGAATCTCATGATTCGCGTTGCACGGCTGGATCTGAGGGATCGGATATCGAGGGGACCACAATCGAGACTCAAGAGAGAGAGAGAGAGTTAAATAATGAGGAATGATCTGATGTGATACATTAGTTATGATGGCATCATGACCGTCCAATCATAGTTGACTCCCTCGTTCCGGTTCGCTGCAGGTACCATACCTCCCCTATTATCATTGGGTGCAGAGAGACACCAGTACTAGAATCATTTATTAGGCTCCAACGGCCTTGATCTAATCTTATAAGACACCGATTAAATCTGTCCAGTATTTGATCATGTAAAGTACAAAACAATCAAGCGCACGTTGCATCTTAATGTAAGACCGTCAGATTGGTAACACTTTTTGGCAGTGTACGGACTACTTGCACTTCGAAGACGAAGAGGTCATTTAATTTATATATTTTTTATTTTCTCTCGAGGCTAAGGCTTGCGACTTGCGAGTGCGTCGGTAATTAACTTTTTCCTTTCTTCCTTGTAATTTTTAACAACTCAGGGATCACGGTGAAAAAGAAAAGGGTGAAGAAAAAGCTGATTCGTCCCTCAGGTGCCTAAATGAATGGACTAAAATACCCCTCATCTGTAGACACAGTAACAGCGTGATCGTAGTAATGCCTTATATGTGAAGGGTATTGCGGTCATACGTGAAAAGGACATGGGATTATGGGGGTGGCACTGTAGCAGCATGGAGTCACATCGACCTGTCCTTTTTTATGTCGAGAAAAGCTGATATCGGTCAAAAACGAAGGGCAAAGCTCTTAAGTTAGTAATGGGAAAATCTGGACCGTTGATCTCAATCCGGAAAGTTTTTGTCTCTACCAGGAGAGATACCATGCTCAGAAATTTAGGAAGAAATGAGGTATAGTAATTAAGAAAGTTAGAAGAAATGGTGATTAGGGTTTAAATTAATAGAGAGAAATAAATTAATTGAGCCCACGCACGGTTCTCCGGGAATCTCTCCCTCCCTCGCCCTCGAGTGGGATGTTGCTTGGACTTGGGCTGTACGAGATTTGTAGTGTAGTAGTCGCACACCACCCACCTTCCTTCCGAATGCAATTTCCAGCAGAGCAGCTGCCTCTTCAGTGAGTGCAATTATTTATTGCACAAATTAAAAGTGGTGGCACTGAAAATGGACTTGAGATCGCTCTGATCTGATAGTTGTGTCGCATTGAAGCCATTGATGATAACACTTAACAATATGCATTTAGTGGTGAGAGATTGGGAACACCTTCACGAATCGCGACCCTTAATTAAAGAGCAATTAAGCATCTAAAAGGATGATACTCACAGTCACATCCATCGCTCACGATCATGAAAATAACGTATGGGCAATAATTGAACACTATCTTTTTCAGTTGCTTTTGACGACAACACCAACGTGTCATCTGCCTGCAAATTCTAGGATACAGTTTTATTCATGTATCGACATACATATACTATCCAATGGTACGAATTTCGTACCGTACCGGCCGGTATCGGCTGAAAACCGGTATCGATATGGGTTTATTTGTACCGGTTTTAAATTCCGCTTAGTATCGGCCGGTACCGTAGGTACCGCAAAATACCAGTCCATTCCGGTAAATGTTATTAAGTCCAGGGACCATTTTGCAAAAAAAAATAGATAACCCTAAAACTAAAAATCGAACCCCCCACTCCGTTGCTTCTCTCTGCCGCCTCACTCACGCTCTTCTATCTCTCTCTTCTACCTTCGATTCTTCTCTCTTACCGTCGTTTTCCTCTCGCCGGCGACGTCCCTCCCTGGTCTGGTGGTGGTCTCCTCCTCTTCTCCACGACGTCTCGCGTCTTCAACTCTATCGTGGAATCGCAACTCTTCTCCTCCTCTTCGGCTTGCCTCGCGTCTTCAACTCTCCATCACGTTCGTCTTCATCGCGCATCTGGGTTTGTGGGTTACATCTTCATCGCGTCTTCATCA
>JANPWT010000004.1:11438155-11459065 GCA_024678245.1 Erythroxylum densum
TATTATTATTATACAAAATTAATTTCTTATTGTTATTGTTATTATTATTATTTGTTAACTTTTTTACTAATACAAATTATTCGCTTTAAAATAATCAATGAATTACATATTTTCAATCATATTATACTGCAGGGGTAATTTAGTCATTGACACTGTTTTTTATGTTCTGTCAACTGCAACCAAACACATTTCTGTCCTCAAGACGAAAACAGTTTTATCTGTTTTATCCATCATAACCAAACACTTTACTGTCTCCAATTTTTGTTCTGTTTTGTCTCCAAATTTTTGTTTCGTTCCATCTCTGCATATGAGAGACAGTAACTATACGCAGCATAAAAGGCTTCATTTGTGTATTTTTCTTGTATAACTCCCCAAAGAGTTATGAATCTCATACCGTATCAACCAAAAAATGGTATAAAATTTAAAAATGTTATATCAAATATAGGTATCATTTAATACCGATGATTTCACCTAGTATCACTAATACCAATAAATACCAAGATGGTTTCATAAATATTGAAAATTGAAGTATTAAAAAAGACCTTAATTTCTATTTGTCGCCTGCCTCTCACTCTCACTGTCTCACACACAAACACAATCACAACCATCAAGTCCAAAACCAAACACAACACCATTGAGGCTTTAACCTCTCTCTGTCCCGACTTTTCTTCTCTTGCCTATCTTTGTTACTCTGCTATCCATCCTGCTGCTTCTCCATCATTGTTGCTTCTCTATCATTACTGGGTATCGTTTGCAAACTAATTCTTTAACAATCTAAGCAATATTACAAGCATAGAATTCACCTAAGAATATTTATGACATAATTAATTCAACATCTTCAAACCCTAAAATTAGTGCTATAAAGAAAAGAGAAAAATACTAACCTTGATCCATACTTGTGTAATCTTTTCTTGTTATCAAATTCCTTCTTTACGCAAAACTTTATCCACTCTCTCCTTCTTCCCCTTTTTCATTCTTTTCAATGGTGCAAGAACGAATGTGTTTTGTTATATGTAAACTTTTCTTCATCTTGAAGGGAGAGGGAAGGGTTTCTTTAATTTCCTTTAAAAGGCCTAATAACCATTATTTTGTGCTCACTTTATATTAGAATAAAAAATGGTAATATGGGCCACACTTATGATTATTAAAATAATCTATCAATCTCCCACTTGGCCTATGTTACGACATGATGATCCAACATCACAAGTGTGCACCATATATTGAATATATCAAGCCATCAAACTTGAATGAATTGAAATAATAGGATCTAGCGGTCATAAGTCATCTAACGATATGATTCCTTCCATGTATCACACAATCATCTCAACTTAAAATAACTGTAACTGAGAAACACTGTAATTCTCAACTTTAATGTTTCTCAAAACATAATTTGTCATCACAATAAAATAAAACAATACGCGTACACAACATAATGTGACAACTAACAAATAGTAAAAACATAACATTAATTGAATTCATAAGTATCAAAACAATAATAGCAAATATCCAAACATATGTATATACATAACATGATCTCATGCTAACAAGAACTTATTTATAATGCCCATCCTATCAATATGACCACTAAATGTTTTAGGTGATAATCCTTTAGTTAACGGATCAACTACCATTAGATCAGTTCCAATGTGCTCAATCGATATTTTATATTTTTGCACTTCTTTAACTGACAAGTATTTCAACTCCATGTGTTTAATACCTTTAGAATACTTATCATTTTTAGAGAAGAAGATAGCTACAGAATTATCACAATAAATTCTTATCGGTCTAGCTATACTGTCGACAATACTTAGCCTTAAGACAAAGTTTCACAACCACAATGCTTGAATAGTGGTCTCAAAGCATGTCACAAATTCGGCCTCTATAGTAGAAGTAGCAATGACAGACTGCTTTCCACTCTTCTAAGAAATTGCCCCTCTTGCTAGTTGGAATAGATAACCAAAGGTAGATTTCCTCGAATCTACACAACCAGCATAGTCTGAATATAAATAACCAATCACTTCTAAGTGATCCGATTTTCTGTATATAAGCATGTAATCCTTGATGCCTTGTAAATACCTAAGAACTTTCTTTCCAAATTTCCAGTGGTCCAATCTGGGATTACTTTGATATCGGTCTAACATTTCAACAACAAAACTGATATCCAACCGAGTACAAGTCTAAATATACATCAAACTCCTAACTACAAATGCACAGGGAATAAATTCCATTTCCTTTCGTCCAAATCGTTCTTGGGACATTGCATCTCACTAAATTTATCCCCTTTCTAAATTGGAACTACCCCTACTGAGTAATATTTCATCCTAAATCTCTCTAATTACTTTACTAATATATCCTTTCTCAGACAACCTTAACAATCCTTGTATCTTCTCATAGAATATTTCTATTCCAAGCACATAGGATGCCTCACCCGTATCTTTCATTTTAAAATTATTAAAGAAAAGTTTCTTTACATCATGTAACAAGCCCAAATCATTAGCCGTTAAAAGAATATCATCAACATATAGTACCAAAATAATTAACTTGCTCCCACTGACCTTCATATAGGTACACCTATCAACAGTGTTCTATACGAAACCATAAGAGGTAATGGTATCAGTGAACTTAAGATACCACTATCAAGAAGCTTGTTTCAAACCATATATTGACTTTGTTAATTTACATTCCATTTTTTTTCTTTTTTGCAGTCATCTTCTTCTAAGTCACCATTTAGAAAATCGATCTTTACATCCCTTTAGGTAAGCTCTAAAACATATTGAGCTACTAATTCCATAACAATTTTCGAATCTCTTTTGATCTTAAAGACCCATTTATAGCCTACTTGCTTTGAGCCTTCAGGTAACTCAACTAATTCCCATACTTTATTATCATCCATAGATTTAAACTCTTCTTTCGTAGCATTGAGTCATTTTTTTCAGAATTATTACATTTTCATGGCTTCTTTAAATGAGATTGGATCCTTATCAATGCTTAAGTCACAGTCATGCTCAAGTGAATACATCACATAATCATCTGATATAAATGGTCTTTTCTCCCTTATAGACCTTCACAATATTATTTCTTGTGGTATCACTTGATCATTTGTGACTTGCACATTATTTACTGGTACATTATTGACATTTACGTCTTGTGGGTTTGGAATATTAACATGTTGTTCTGATATGTTGCATGACTGTGATACAACAAGAGGAACAACAACTTGAGAAGAGACATTAGGTGAAGGATTTCCCATCTGAATCTCTTGAATATCCACCTTTCATGGTTTCTCACTCCCACTGATTTGTCCATTTTCAATGAACCTAGCATTGACAAACTCAATTATTCTTGTACCATGGTTAGGACAATAAAATATATACCCTTTAGACTTTTTTAGATAACCGATAAAGTAACCACTAATGGTTCAAGTTTTCTTTCATGAGGATTATAAATCCTTATTTTGGTTGGGCAACCCCAAACATGCAGGTGCCTTAACCTAGGTTTCCTACCTATCCGCAATTCATAAGATGTCATAGGAATTAATTTACTAGGAACCCTATTAAGTAGATATGTAACTATCTTTAATGCATACATCCATAAAGATAAAGGTACATTTGTGTAACTTAACGTACTCCTAACTATATCCATAAGAGTACGATTCCACCTTTCAGCTATATCATTCTGTTGTGGTGTATCGGGCATTGTATACTGTGCATAAATCCCCCAAATTTGAAGAAATTTTGTAAATGAACTTGGATATTATACATTCTCATCATATTTACCATAATATTCACCACCTCAATAAGACCTTACGACTTTCACTTTTCTTTCTAACTGCCTTTATACCTTATTAATTAACATCTCAAGAATGTCCACTAATTGAGACTTTTCATACAGTAAATAGAGATAATAATAATGTGAATAGTCATCAATAAAGGTGATAAAATACTTTTCACCTCTCCAAAATGGAACATGAAATGGATCATATATATTAGTTTGTATTAATTTAAGTAACTTTGTATTTCTTGTGGCTGAGTTCTTAGATATATGTTTGGTTGCTTGCATTTAATGCAATCTACATACACATCTCAACCAGTAAAAATCTAGTTGTGGTAAGATTTTAATTTTCACTAACATCATCACCCTTTCTTTAGATATATGACCTAACTTTTAATGCCACAAGTTAGCAGAGTGTTCATTATATGCACTATGTTTGTTACCAATATTATGTTCAACATGAAATAGGGATTTAGAATAATTAACATTAAGGTTAAAATGATATAAACCATCTTTTAATATACCATAACCATAATAATATTGTCATTTATGCAAAGAAAAAACATCATTTCCAACATTGAAATTAAAACCCATCTGATCCAACCTACTAACATAAACTAAATTTCTAACACATTCAGGAACATAAAGACACTTTTCAAGATCTAGACTATAACTAGTGTCTAAGATCAATTTGTATGTCTCTATTCCTTCTATTCATGCCTTCGTTTTGTTACCCATTAACAGGAACTCTTTAGTTATGTTTGTAGCTTGGATCGAAAGGAATCCTTGCATAATATGTAGCACATGAGTAGTTGCACCTGAATCTAACCACCAGGTATTATCAAGCACCTCAATAAATTTGATTCAAAACATACTGAAACATGGTACTTAGCTTTCTTTTCAAACCAACCTTTTCTCTTAAGGCAATCTTTCTTGAGGTGACCAGCTTTTTTACTGAAGAAACAATGCTGCCCTTTATAGATTTGGCCCTTATTAACCTTCATTAGGGCTTTATCCTTCTTGTTACTCTTCTTTCCTAGCTTTCTCTTTCTACTTCTAGCTTCTTTGTGTATTGTGAAGTGAACAGATTGTTCCTTCATTTTCTTAAATCTCCCTTTCTCCTGTATCAATATGACCTTGATTTCTTGAAAGTTCCATTTTTTCTTTAGAGTGTTATAATTCACTTAGAGCTAACCAACTTTAGGAGGACGTGAGTTGATGATGAACTATACTAGGAAGGATTCACTCACATCCATGCCAATTGATTTTAGTTTTGTAGCCAAATTTTTACATGCATGTTAAATGATCATAGATAGGTTATGACCAGTCAAACTTCTTGGTCGTCAATTCGCTCATCAAGCTTTCTACAATAGACTTGTCAGTTATGTCTGATTATGAGTACTCTTTGAATTTCATCATGAATTCCCTTGCATTGTCTGTATGAGGCATTGCTGGCTTAAAATTTTCAGCCATTGTCAATCACACCAAGTTTAGACTCAACATATTAGACTTTTCCCAAGCCTCAAAATATGTCCTTTCAGCTTGGGTACTGGTCTCAGTAATGGTTGCAGGCTTCTCTGCAACTAATGCCAAGTCCTTATCCATAATACCTAATAGAAATCAGATTTGCTCAGACCAATCGACATAGTTTAACCCATTGAACTTGATCAGACCATTGCCCATAGCTAACAAATTACTAGAAACTGCAAACGTAAAAACAAACTCACACATTAATACTTTGAGTACAATTAATAGATTAATACATAATGATGGTGACAACATATATGTACACACTTTGATAAACAATCAATCATACTCAAGCTAGTATGCAAATTATCTTTGGATGTACAAATATATTCTCCAAGTAGGTCGATAAGTCTCTTTAACGTTATTAATTATAAGTAATGATCCACCTTTGGGTGATCTCCTAACATTATAATTAATAATCTCAATTGTTCATTTTTTCTATTATGTCATTGGTTAGCATCGTATAATATGAACAATTGAAAGAATGCATAATTAAATGTCTAAATATATTTTCAAGCAAGGTCACTTTGGTGACTAACAAGTTTTCTATACAATAAACATTTAATTAGTAAGTATACATGAATTTTGGAATTCAACTTTAATGTTGAAAGATGATACTGTAAGGTCCAAAAACCTTTTAGGAACAAAACTATAATTTTATTACTAGATTATAATAGTCTAAAAACTATAAGGACCAAAACATAACTGACCCTCTTTAACCTTTATTTTCAAAATATGTGTTTTGATATCTGTAAACGTTTCTTCAACTTGAAGGGAGGGGGGAGGTTTTCTTTATTTTATAACCCTAATGACTCTAATTTCCTTTAACAGGACAATAACCATTATGTTTTGATCACTTTATATTAGAATCAAATAAAGTAATATGGTCCAGCCTTATGATTATTAAAATAATCTAACATTGTCTCCATATCGTTGCTCTCTGTCGTCGTTACTACTTCTTCGTTCGACTCTCTGTTGTTGCTTGCTGTCATTACTTGAGTGTTACGATCATCTACTTCATCTTCTTCAACTCCTTAGCCTCCTCTGCTTTGTGTGTAAATTGTCCCACAGAAGGTTGAACGAGTTAATGAAGATGGTGGAATGGTAGAATTTTTGTTCAAATGCTTGTCTCTTAGTTTTGTCACGTATGGTGTAGTTTAGGTGTGGCTTTTGGTTTCTACAATTTGCACAGAGACTTGTAGTTGTAGAATGTGATACTTGATAGTTGATATATGGAATTGCGGATTGATAAATTTGTGGCTTGAGTTTGAAAAAAATTGTCGTGGGTGATGCATCATTGAGAATTTCGTTGTGAAATTTATGACTTTCATCAATTACAATTTTACGTTTTACAAGTTTATAATTGAAAATGATAAATAAAATTTACAACATTATTTAGTTACAAAATTTAGAGCCAAATCAATAATTAAATTTTAAGTTTTTTGAATATTAACTATTTTCTTAATAATCATATCTAAATTATACAAATTAGTGTATTTTTTATTTCATTTATCATTATATTTAAAATTATTCTTTTGAAATATAAAAGTTAAAGTTTACGAATTATTTGTGTGTGTGTGTGTATTCTTTATGATTTATAGAGGAAAACTAGAAAGAATGATATCTAATGAAAATTAACTTTATGATATTGATTAAAAAGTAAGAAAGTTGTGAATTTATAATTGAATTATGTAATTATACATAATGAGTTATACTTATAAGTTTATAGTTGGAATGTAGGATTATGTAAAAACACAAAAATAGGATGGTTATGGTTGAATTATGTAAGCACCCTATATGAGTTATAGTTATAGTTATAGTTATAGTTGAATGACGTAATCACAAAATATGTTGTAGTTGTAAGTTATGGTTAAATTATGTAATTATACAAAATGAGTTATAGTTGTGAGTTTATGGTTGAATTATGTAATAACATAAAATGGATTATAGTTGTGAAAGTGTAACAATCATTTATATAAGTTAATGAATTCACTTACACTTCTATATCATATGAATGTTGAGAAGTTGTTGTTGCTCTATTTCTTCTTGTTATTTTACATACCTTATTCAATAGATGGTAATAATAATACTTGGTCTATTGACTTTGAATATAAGATGTATGTATATTTTTAAAGTTTAAGTTATGTGTATGCTTTTAGAATCTAAGATGCGTGTTTGTATTTGTTTTAGTTAAGTGATACACATTGTAATGTTTAGAGACTCCGAGTAGTGTCACAACTGAGAGCAAGAGACGGAACTGTGGAGGTAAGTGTTGCGGTGAGACAACGACAGACTAATCTGTCATGTTTTTTGCATTTTAGGAATTTTGTTGAAGAAGGTTAAGTTCCATTGATTGATTTATAGTGCTTAGAAGGTGAAGTGTTGGATTCATTAATATACCTAATTAAGTCACAGATAAGTAGTAGTAGGGCTACGTTTATGGCTAGAAAATGTATTGATTTTATGATGTTTATTGCTTTGCAAACTCTATTGTATTTATATATGGTTTAAGATAAGATGAATCAATTTAACTTTGATGCAATCTAAACTACATGATCATGTTATGCTTGATTTAATCTAAACTAAATGTAAGATGGGATATGATGTTAGCCAAACTAAGATAAGTTAATACTAAGATAAGGTTATCTAATGTAATTACATCTGAAAAGATGTAGAAGATGTTCTGTTAACAATAATAGTTGATAATAAATTTATTAGTTTAATTTTGACACATGTCTTTATAATTTTATAGATAAATGGAGAGAAAATCAAATATTCCTGATAATTCAGCCACTTCAAGTTTAGGAAGATTCGATGATTCAGTTTGGACTCATGCTAGATTGTTTCTTAGAATGATGAACTATATCATTTAATACAAACATTTAAAAGATAGGGGAATCACCAAATTAAAGAAGCATTTAGCTGAGGTCAAAGGTGATTTCAAGCTTTGTAAAAAAGTGAATCATGATTAAAATGACAAATAAAGACTTTGCTTGAAGAGTATCAATAACAGAAAGATAGAAGACAAAGATTCAAATATGAAATTGGTAGTAAAAATTCATTTTTTAGTGGTTAGGATGATAATAGAGATGTTGAAGGTAATAGTATTCCTACCCAAGAAAAAGGGTATATTGCACCTGATTTAGAAAAAGAAGAAGACATGTGTTTATTTTTGCACCACGAACAACTCTTAGAGCTCAACTTTCAATTCGTAGTGCTTTATAATATAGAGAAGTGGCTCATAATGAATACATAACAATGGCTAGATGATAGTATGATTCAAGTATAACATTCAATATTGCCCAATCTTATTATTATCAATCTATGGTGGATGCTATTGCTTCATATGGTCTATGATATAGAGTTCTTTCAATTGATGATTATATAGGTAAACTCTTGAGTAGTTCTGTTTATGAAATAAAAAGTTATTTGGATGAAATAAGAATGACTTGGGCTACTTATAGGTATTCAATCATGTATGATGATTGGAAATAGAAAATAGGAGCATATTATTAGTTTTTTGGTTTATTTTGCAAAGGGAACAATGTTTTTGAAGTCTATTGATACATCTGACTTTGTTAAGAATATTGATACTTTGTTTTAGATATTTGATGAACTTGTGAATGAATTTGGGCTAGAAAATATTGTACAATTATTTATTGAAAATGATTCTGCTCATAAATTAGTTGGAAGAAGATTGTAAAGTAGGTATAGTTCTTTTTTATTGAACTCTTTGTGCTGCACATTGGATTAACTTGATGTTAGGAAATATAGGAGATGCATGATATTTTTCTACTATTGATGAGATTGTGTAAAAAGCAAAAAAGGTACCAAGTTCATTTATAATTATGCATGGGTCTTAAATTTAACGAGAAAAGATTTCACTAGTAGTGGGAATTTGTGTCATCTAGCTATTACAAGATTTACAACTAATTTCTTATAACTTTAATGTTTTATCATGATGAAGAAGTAGTTAAAGTAAATGTTTATAAGTGACAAGTGAATTGCGTCTCAGTATGCTAGGTCTAATGCTAGATTGAAGATTTCTAGAATTTTATTTGATGATAATGAATTTTGATATGAATTTGTGAGGTTTCGATGAGGCTACTTCGCCTAGTTGATAGTGATGACAAGGTAATAGTAAGTTATCTTTATGATGTCATGGGGCATTTTTGAATACTAGTATCTATTTCAGATTATGGGACATTTTTTAGAGCGAGCCTTAGAGTAATTGGTAAGGTTACTCCTTTATGATCAGAAAGTCACAAGTTCGAATCATGAAAACAACTTCTTTGTAAAATGCAAAGAGAAGGCTTTGTATAATTGATGACCCTGCCCCAATGCTCGCATAGTGAGGAGCCATGTACACTGGAATTTGCCCTTGTCTATTTCAGAACAAGTTTTATAAAGAAAATTAAAGTAAATAGGAAAATGCTATTAATTATTACAATAATTGTTATATATGAAATGATGTAAGATCTCCTAAGCTCACAAATGGAATATAAGAATGCTTCTGGTAATTTTGAGATGTCTAATGTTATTCATCAAAGAGACAAACCTAATCTAGGTTTTTGTTTCACTTTCGTTAATTGTTGAAAATTAATCATTACTTTATTTTGTTTATAAAATTACATATGTTGTCTTATAAATGTTTAGTGGGACCAGTTCGGAAGTAGTGTTCAAGAATTGCAAATGTTTGCAATTCAAATTTTGAGTTAATGTATGAGTGCAACAAAGTATGAAAGGAATTGTAGTACATTTAAATTCATCCATTCAAAGAAAAAGAATAGATTGAAACATAAAAGATTGAACAATTTGGTATTTGTGTGATACAATTTAAAGCTTCAAAAAAAGTATGTTATTATCATTATTAAGTTGATTTTTTTTTTGGTAATTTCTTACTAATTTAATTTTATTTGTTTACTAGGATTCTTAATAGAACACGTAGTTCCATATATCCAACTTGTCTTGATCATATCAAACTTTTTGCGGATTAAGTTTTTGAAGAACCAAGTCTAATAGATAAGTGTGACTTAGAAGATAATCTTATATGAGAAAGTGTTAACATGTCATTTGGTGCAATGAATTTGAATGATAACTATGAGCTTAGCTCCTCTCAATGATGAAGATTTTATATTAAAAAAAAATTGAGTCAATGAGATTTGAGAGGATATTCAATTAAATGAAATTCTAAGTTTTCATCTCATCTCTTCTTTTAATTTCATCTATATTTGATGTATATGTTAAATTCTATATGTGCAATATAAATATAACTATAGATTTTTTATTTCATATTTTACTTCTAATTATTTATTTTCTTAACACGGACTGTTATTAAAATACTTAAAAGAGTCATAACTCTTTATTTTTATTTTTATTTATTCTTTTAATGTAATTATTATTTATTATATGATGAAATTGCAACATTTTAAGTACTTCGTATTATTCTTAATCTTATATTTTATAATGATTAAATAATCTTTTTCATATTAATTGTAATTATTTTTATATGTAAAATATGTGAAAAGTATATAAATAAATGAATTGTTGTTATTTTAAATTTTTATTGTTATGATTTTTAGAGACGAAGTTTATACACAATTATAAATTATATAATACAATATATTAAGAAACTATTTTATAATTTTTAAAAAAATCAAGGATTTTTTTTATAATTTTTAAAAATTATTTAAAACAATACCCGGTATTAATACCAACATAGTATCGTGTTACAACCAAATCCAATACTATACTAATACCAGTACCAATATAGTATTTGCCCAATATAGTATATATATTTGCCCAAGTATTCCGATGGTTTCATTGCTATCTTCATACCACTTAGGTCAAGCACCTGATGATTCTTAAGTGTTTGAATCCAACAAACAAATTACATTAGCCATAACAGGTTAAGGGACTACTCTTATTGCTCATATAAGGATTCAAAAAAGGTTACATTCAGTTCAAAATAACATTCTAGTTCAAATTACTATTGCACAATCACAAAGAGCCAAAGGGACATAAAGAGGAACAAGAAAAGGCTTAAATATGATGAGAATTAACATAATCACCAAATTCCGTCATTGCAAGAATATTCGAGGAGCAATATAAAAGTATGGCAGAAAAAAATCAGCACAAATAAATAAGAGACACAAAGAATTTTTAACGTGGAACCCTCGGGTAAGATTTATGGGCCTTCAAAGACCATAAAACGAGCTCCACTATAATCAAATTGGGTTACAAAAGAGTCTAAATTAAGTGCACCTATGAAGCACGGTCCGACAAGGACACGCGGTGAACACGGGTCGCACACGTGTTCATACGTGTCGTAATAAAAAATTATTTTCTTCGGCTCGGATA
This sequence comes from Erythroxylum densum, assembly GCA_024678245.1. Classification (NCBI taxonomy): domain Eukaryota; kingdom Viridiplantae; phylum Streptophyta; class Magnoliopsida; order Malpighiales; family Erythroxylaceae; genus Erythroxylum; species Erythroxylum densum. The sequence continues at coordinate 11,449,814 of JANPWT010000004.1, forward strand.
CGCGCGCGGACACAGCTGGAGTCGGCTCGGACATAGTTAAAAACGGCTTAGACACGCTTTAATATGGCTCGTAGCAATTTTATGAATAATTAAAAATTTTATTTAGTTGATACGGTAGTCTTCCAATGTAGTGCGTCAATGATGGAAGGCTTCCACTGTAGCATTATCTAATTAATAAGCATTGTAACTTGTAAGTTTGTAGTGCATCAAACGTCAATGATAGAAGGCTTCCAATGTAGCGTTATCCTTCCTGGGAACATAAGACTTAAGTGGCGTGGGATTGAAAATTCTTGGAACACATTAATCAATATATATTATATTATAAATTTTGAATTTTTTCTTAATTCTAAATTTTATAATATATATATATGTCGTGTCCATGTCTACCAAATTTTAAAAGTTAGTGTGTCCTCGTATCCGTGTCCGTGTCGTGTCGTATGTCCGTATCCGTACTTCTTAGAAGTGGACAAATAAGTGCAATCAGCCGGTCAATCAACACAAAGCAGCAAAACTTTCAAGAAGAAAATAAATTAAAAAACAATCAAGAACAAAGCCTCTCAAACTATTAAGAAAAATCTGACCTGGAGAGCTCAAAATCAGATCTTCACTGTTGAGAATGAAGAATAAGATGTCTCAAACAAGTCGATAAAATTTTAGCCAAATCAGACCACAAATAACCTCCAATCGTGCACTTGATCAAGTTACCCTATTTTAGTCCCAACCAGAAAATTTTTGCGTCGTTTATTTTCTTTTTAAGTTCAGATGTTGTCCCTTAATTTTTCTCCACCAATTTTACCCTAATTTGGGTTAATAAACACCTTTAAGAATACTAGCAAGTGGGCTAATGATTTATGGGCCTTTATTCATAGAAAAAGGGAGCCCAACACCTAACAAGGTATTCGTTAACATTAAAAGCATTTTACACTTTACAAACAAGGCCGAGTGTACATGGAAAGCAGCAATGTCCTTATAGAAACCTACAGGTAAGATAACAAAGCAACTCTAGATTAAGGTGTATTATGTCAACCACAGCACAAAAAGTATATTCTGCTCATACTTCAAGAATTCATATTTACATGAGAAAAAAAGTTTTGGCAATCAAAACTAGAGGGACAAAGAACAACAGAAAAGCATAATGTAACAACCTAGAGAATGAAAACAGAACAAAATAACAATATATAAGGTATAAGACTTACCTGAATGGACGAATAATTAGAGACCACCACAACATATAAGGAAGATTGACCACAGGCAAGGCTTCTTCATTGCAAAAACCAATAGGAGAATATATGAAAACTAAGAAGAGTCGAAGATGAAGATGACTTCATCTTTGGCTTTAAAATTGAAACGAAAATGATGTCATTTGTTATTGAATAGACGTCATCGTCTTTGATAATATTTGAAGAGTATGATAACATTTGGTGACAATTTCAGAAAACATCGCCACATGAAGACATTTGGCGATGAAATAAGAGAAATGTTGCAAATGTTCTTAACATTTGGTGGCGCATTAAAAGATACGTCATCGATGTTCTTAATTTTAGGCAACAAATTCAGATAAACATCACCAAAATGCTAACATTTCATGACAAAGTCGGAGAAATGTCGCCAAAAGGTCAACATTTGGTGAGGAATTCAAAGAAACGTTTCCAACGTTATCATATATTTTTATATATTTAACAAAATTTCTATAAATTTATTTTTTTTGACTTACATTCATTGTCAATAATATTAAATTAATTTTTAAAAATATGATATTAATATTTAATATTGATTTCCATTTTTTACTATATTGTAAGTAATTTTAATTATATTGCAATTAATATAATTATATATGGTAATTAATATAATGACATATTAATGTATAGATAATAATTGTAATTAGTATAATGATTTATGAATGTATAGATAATAGATAAATTTTCTCATATCTTAGTTATTATATCGTTCTATTTAATCATAATTCTTTATTTATTACATATAAATTCTATATTGTTATATAGAATTTATATATTATATATAATTTCTATAATATATAGAGTGTAATATATGGAATAGGGTTTGGCGACGAAAATAAAGTTCACATTTTTGCTATGAATTTTGTATTCGTCGCTAAAGGTGAAGCCAAAACTACGTCATTTTATGAAATTGAAAACCTAATTACCTAAAAAAGGACATAAATTAAAAACAATCTACCACCAAAAGAGTTTCCAGATGCTTCCTAATTAGGGTTGAACCATCGAAGGCAATCTTCTTCTCCGAGCTGGTCAAGTTGCCAAGTATGGGTTCCTCTATCTTGCTTCTTACATTTTCTTCTTCTTTTTACCTTTGGTCGTTGTTCTGTAATAGGTAGTCATTAGTTTTCTCTTGATACTTTTGTACTAACTCAGTATCTTCTTGCTTAATTCAAATTTATGAATATCATATTTCTCTCTGAAATCTGATAAAAATCTAAAAAATAGTTAAGATTTTCAATCTCCATTTATATTTAAACTTTAAACTAAGAAACTTGAATCAAACTAACAAAAGGATAAAATAAAAAGTAAAAAGGAGTGAGAAAAGTTTAAGAAAATAATAAAATTGTACTTAATATTTTACTGTTATTTGCATCTATTTGTTCAATAAATATCAAATAAGTAAGGAACTTATGGAATCATGTTGGAGGTTTTCTTGTGAGTGTTTAGCTTTATCAACTTACTAGAATGATCTTCCATTCCACGAAAGACACCTTAATATTTGAGGATGTTGATTTAACATCTTCTTGAAAATGGATTGGTGTTTGATATGATAATTGCCTCTATATTGGAGAAACTTACTTAATATTTGAGGATGTTGATTTAACATCTCCTTGAAAATGGATTGGTGTTTGATATGATAATTGTTAATATTTGAGGATGTTGATTTAACATCTCCTTGAAAATGGATTGGTGTTTGATATGATAATTGCCTCTATATTGGAGAAACTTACTGTAATAATCCAAATTTTTGTTAAATTACTCGTAATGGACTCTAATAAGGAAAAAAAAGCCTAGAAAAGTATAAATTGAGTTTAAGAAAGCTTAAGTTCATTTCTTTCTTAATCCTTTTCCTTATAGATTATTATTCACTCCTAACTTCTGACACTTATACCTTCACCATTTGACGATCATTTTTAGTGATCTAGGACTACAAAAAGCTCTCAGAATGTTTTAGAAAATTCCTCAACTTATTTCATCAAAAAGAATCCAGATTTGGAGGAATCATGACTGAAAATTTCGATTCATTTAGGTAAGTCATATATCCCCTATTTTTAGTCATTTTTGGGAGAAACTAACACCACCATTATGTTTAACGACCCTAAAAATGTAGGAAAGGAGAGAAACGTGACACTAGTTGACCCATTTTACCAGTGAACATAAATAGGTCACCTTTGAGCTTTAATCCTTTGATTGTCACAAACCGGAAGGAGTTTCAATGCAAGACTAGTGCCATTGGATTCTTGGAGGTTAATCCGTCATTTTTGGGTAGGTGGTGATGATCACTGCCTTTTTGGTGCCGACACGTGTACCTCACGCTCCAATGATAGTGATGATTTTTCGACCAACTAAAAATGATTGGAATAATTTTAAAATTTCCCAAATATTATATGGATCAATTTTCATAAAATTAGTGCATTGAAATTCTTCATAGTTTGTGAAATAAAAATTTAGAAAGAGTTATGCTCTTATAGAAATGCATGAAATTGTTTACATTAAGTTATTGTTGACTAAAATTGAGAATATTTAGATGTATTGAGTATAAATAAGGGTGTATGAGTTAGAAATTGGTGTACTTGAATTGTGAATTAGATTATTATAGATTTTGCGATATAAATGTGAACTCAATTAGGCACTGAAATGTAGTTTGGAGACCTAAATTGAGATGTGGTTACTAGTAGATATATACGTGTATTTTTATTGTAGAAATGACCATTCTTTCGGAAGGAGGATGTCTGTTTTATAGGAAAAACTCTACCGAATTTTTAGTAAACTCCTCGTAAAATATGACATTGTCATTTTTTAAAATAGAAAATAGAGCTCCTTAGTATTGAGTCATGATCTTATTCTCAAGGTATCTAAAATTGATTTAGGTTTTAAATCATAATGATCATTCTTATTTTTCTTTCTATAGATCAATCAGGAGCAGACCTTCCACTTCGAGATACTAAGTTTGGCTGGAAGAAGTTCATTCTACCTGTGAGTTAATATTCATGGTTATGAGCATGCATTAGAACTCATTCTCATATTCATCATAAAAATCACCACCATTATCATATACACACATAATATTTATACATATGAATTGACACATGTATATATATTTTTGTTGTGTAATGTTATGCTTGTCTTGATATGTGATGATGTGGAGGATTGTTGTGGTATGAGCTACTTGGTGGGCGTCATCAGGCTGTGTACACAGTGAGTCAATTGGTTAAGTATGGATTTAGGTTAGTATTTGATCCATGGATTGAGATACGAGACAGTTGGGACAGTTCGGTCGAGCTTGCTTCGGACGCTAACCAATATATGGTACATAATATGGTGGTGTGATTGTGGCAGTTCGGTTAAGCTTGCTCTCGGATGATAATCATATCATTGTGAGGTTGTGGCATTTTGGTTGAGTGTGACTCTCAGACGACAATCCACTACATTTGGACCAAGTGGCCTGTGTGGAACAATAGAGTCCGTATAACTATAGTATATGGGTAAGGGATATGTCATAGGGTCATTTGTCAGTTCTCCACTATTATTTGTGATTTGTGATTATGATGGTTACGTGACATTATATTGATATGGGAAATGCATACATGTTTACGAATAAAATCATTATGTTATGAAATTTGCATTTATAAGCGTAATACATTATAAATATATATAGATATATGTATCATTTGAAATCCTCAAGAGTGTATAACATAACTATAGTATTAATTCAATCAGCGAGGTCTGACTCCCCTCAACTATTTTTCAGGATCTTCTTTTCAAATCTCTTTTAACAGGGTACTTCATCGGTTTTCTTCCCCTTCGGTAACTTGGTGACCTTTAAATCTAGAGCCACAGTAGTCTTGTATATATTGAAATTTCCCTTGTATTAACTATCTTAAAGTTGTAGCATATTAAGTATTGTATATTGTTAGAATTGTTTGATTATTATTAATATGAGTTTGATTATTTTGAAATCTTATCTTTATTATGGATATAGGGATTTGACGATATTTTAAGCTTACTAAGGGTCTAGTAAACCTTAAATTTATTGTTCCTTTAGCACCGGCCACGGTCCAAGGTTAGGTCGTGACAATTATAACTTATTTTTAAAGGAATATTTTTTATAACTTCAATGAGAGCTTGCTTGAACAACTCTAGATATAAACTTCTCGATTAATGGATTATCACCATCATTCAGTTTTTAATAATGAGAACCTTAAGCTAAAATTATTACTATTATCCTATAATTGCAATAAATTACACATTTTTGGTGAGGTTATTGAAGTAACACATCATTAATTTCAATCGAAGAAGCTATTCTTAATTTAAACTTGAATTTCAGAAGAAACAAAGGTAAGGGTAGGGGGAGCTAACAATATAATATATAATTTTTGATTATTTTTAGTAACAAGTTTAGAAATATGATATTCATAAATCTAGAGTAATATGATATTCAATAAGTTATAAACTCAACTTCAACCAATTATATTAACTTACTAACGGTGAGTGGCAAACATAGAATGTGCTTGTGCAGGAGATTTTTGGATGGTTCAAAAATTAAGTTCCGATGATCTTTGCTTCTTTTGTTAATACTTTGCTAATTGCATATAGTTTCATATAATTTATCGTTTCCTTATTAAATTGTACACTCTGCTTCTATATAGATTATAGAAGATTACTTGCTTTGTTTTTATTGTCTTTTCACAATAAAAATATTAACGTGGAGATTAGTTTTCGATGATAGAAATGAGCTACGATTGGAGGAATGTAGCAAAATTCTCCCTAATGAAGAACAAATTGATGAACAACAAATCTACTCATCAAAGTCAAATTATTGCTTGCCTCCAGTGGCTGATCTTCTTCTTTAAAGTTTTTCCTATCATCTGAATTACCTCACTTTCTTTATTATCCGTTTTTATTAGGAAGCTATTAGATGAATGTCTGATTGTATGTACTATATGTTGTGTAAAGCTTTCTCAATTCTTTGAGAGAACATAGATGAAAATGAAGGTAGTGGAGATGTCTCGAGGTCAGGATTAGGGAAAATAGTTGATTTTTAATAGTTGTTGATTGAAAAAACAATGTCTATTCATTGTGCCGATGATGGAGTCATTCAATCGGGTTTCGAATTTGTGTTCCTTATACTGTTTGATTTAACTTTTTAATTTCTATACTGTTTGTTCCTTAGATGAAACTTATGGTACGTGAGGTTCATATAATTAATTTAGTGATCTATACTGCATTTGGAAAATCATTCACTGTATCTTTTACTAGTTTAAAGCTAAGAAGTTATTGGAAGAGGGTGTTAATAAACCAACTATTGGGGGAAGGTCTCTCATTGTCTCAATTGATGCCTTCAAACATGTAAGGAGCATTCTTAGGAATCAAGGCATATGGAACTCCTTTACGTTATCTACCAAGTCTTATGTCGCCTGAAATCTGGAAAAATATTTATTTCTTTTTCTTTTCGAAAGAATAGGCATGAAATTTTATTTATTGTTTGTCTGCAATAATTGTTAAACTTCTAATTAGAATCCTGTATTACTTACCATATATCATTATATTATATTAATTACTATATATCAATATTTATTATTTTTTATAAGAATCATATATCATTATATTACAAATTTCATATTAAAACTATTTGAAAATTTTGTGACACCATATAAAATTATCAAATCATAAAATGTAAAAGAGAAAAATAAAAAGTATAAATCAATGCAATATTAATTAATTTTGAGTTTATACTTTCAAACATTATTGAAATAATTTGACAATTTTGTTAACTAAATTTAATTTTACACTTACAATCATTGTCAATAATATTAAATTTGATTTTTCTCAATATGATATTCAGTCTCAAATGATCAAGTTAAAGTTAGTCCATTCATAATTATAAATAAGAGAGTTATTTTTTAATGTAAGCTTTTGACGAAGATTTAAAACAATTTTCACCAAAAGTCTTGCTTTTCACGATGATTTCAAAAGTCATCGTCAAAGGGCAACAAACCATGGCAAAAGGATGAACCTTTTGCAACAATTCCAAGAAAACATCACCAAGGGCTTGTAATTAGTGATAATTTTGTAAAATGTCATAAAACATAAAGGATTTGGCGACGAAAACAACAAACTGTAACAAAAGGATGAGCCTTTTGCAATGATTCCAAGAAAGCTTCGCCACCAAAGGCTTGTAATTAGCAACACTTTTGTAAATTGTTGTAAAACATAAAGGCTTTAGCAATGTTTTTAGAAATCGTTGCTAAAAACTGATTTTTAGAATCATCGAAAAAAAGTAGAAAAACTTAATTTTTTGGTAGTAACTATCGGTATAGTATTGTATTAGAACCAAATCTAATACTATACTAATACCAGTACCAATATAGTATTTTTCCAAAGTATTCCAATAGTTTCATTCCTATCTATACCACTTAGGTCAAGCCTCTAATGATTCCCGAGCGTTTTAATCCAATAAACGAATTGCATCAGCCTTAACAGATGAAGGGACTACTTCCATTGCTAGTATCAAGATTCAAAAAAGGTTACGTTTAGTTCAAAATAACATTCTACAAAATAACAAAGAGCCAAAGGGCAAAAAGAGTAATAAGCAAATGCTTAGATATTCGTTGAACTTAAAAGCATTTTCAACAGTACAAACAAGGTCGAGCATTCATGGAAAGCAACAATGGCCTTACAGAAACCTATTGGTAGGATAACAAGCAACTCTATATTAGGTTTAAAGCAACTCTAGATTAGGTTTATTATGTCAGCCACAACGCAAAAAGTACATTTTGCTCATACTTCAAGAAGTTCTATTTACATGAGAAAAAAGTTTTGATAACCAAAACCAGAGGGACAAAGAACAACAAAAAAGCATAACATAATAACCCAAAGAATGAAGGTGTACATAAGGTGGAAGACTTACTTGGACTGACAGACACCTGGAGATGACCACAATAGATGAGAAAGATTTACCACATGTAAGGCTTCTTCGACTAAAAATCCAACGGGAGAATGAATGAAAACCACGAAGAGTTGAAGACGAAGATGGCTTCCTCTTTGGCTTTAAAATTGAAACAAAAATGACGTCGTTAGTCAAAAAAATCAATAAATGTCTTCATACTCTTCAAATATTAACAAAAACGATGTCATTTGTTATTGAAAAGATGACGTTGTCTTTGTTAATATTTAAAGAGTATGCAAACATTTTGTGTCAATTTCAAAAATATTTGGCAATGAAATAAGAGAAACAACACAAATGTTTTGAGAATTTTGTGACAAATGAAGAGAAACGTCGCCAATGGTCTTAACATTTGGTGATGAATTCATAGACATGTCACCAAAAGGCCAACATTTTGGGACAAATTCATAGAACTGTCGCCAAAAGATCAACATCTGGTGACGAATTCAGAGAAACGTTGCCAAATATTATCATATATTTTTATATATTTAACAAACTTTTTGTATATCTATTTTTATACTTACAATCATTGTCAATAATATTAAATTGATTTTTACAAATATGAAATTAATATTTAATATTGATTTCCATTTTTTACTATCTTATAACTATTTTTAATTATATTGCAACTAACATTTTTTATATATGGTAATTAATATAATGAAATATTAATGTATAGATAATAATTATAATTAGTATAATGATTTATGAATGTATAGATAATATATAAATTTTCTGATATCTTAGTTATCATATTATTCTATTTAATAATAATTCTCTATTTATTATATATAAATTCTATACTGTTATATAGAATTTATATATTATATATAATTTCCATAATATATAGAGTGTAATAAATAGGAATAGGTTTTGGCAATGAATTATAAAATTGCTACAAAAGTTTTACATTTTAGTGACGATTTTTGTATTCGTCGCCAAAGGTGAAGCCAAAACTACGCCATTTTATGTAATTGAAAACCTAATTACCTAAACAGAGGACATAAATTTAAAACAATTCCCTGTTGAAAGAGTCTCTAGATGCTTCCTAATGAAGGTTGAACCATT
>JANPWT010000004.1:11467265-11483036 GCA_024678245.1 Erythroxylum densum
TAAACATGGAAGTGTTTTCCAATGTATACCATTATAAAGCCTTAAATCCTAAGCCAAGTTCACTTAGGCATTTTATCAAATACCTAATGTGCATGATTTTCAAGTCACATTTTCAAGACTTTATCATAATAATTCATGCTCCTATCATATCATATAGTAACACTTCCAATCAATGACACAATCCACCACTCCATTCAAACCAATTTCTACATTTTATCAATTGTAAAACTCATTACATTAATCCACCTCTTCTCCATCATTTTGACCTAACCTTAACCAACACACATCCTCTCCATTCTTCATCATCAATTCACATCATATATGTATAATTAACACCATAGAATTCATTTAGACCATCAATTTCAAAAGATATTCACAAATTCACAAACTTTCACCTAAAGGGGACAATTTTGGTTTTTCACTTAAAGAACCCTCTCCACGATAAATTTCATTCATTTAAACCATATTTCATGCGTATTCGAGCATGGAGAACAACATATCGTAACACCAAACTCAAAATCATAATGTAGAGAGAGATGAGACAAAATTTACCTAAACCTTCACTAGATTTGGGTTCCTTGACCCCAAATTAGCTTAGAACACCTTTTTTGAGTTGAAAAACCAAAAAGAAGGGTGAATTTTGATGATGGGCAAAACTTCTTCTTCCTCTCTTTTCTCCTTTCTTCTCCTTTCTTTTAATTAAAACAAAATGTCTTAAGTCCTTATAAATGTGATGCACGGCCATAAGTGAAAGAAGGGTCTAGAATATTGACTCTTCTTTGACCAAAAGGGGTGAAATTACCATTTTGTCCTTAGCTTATGTGAAATTACCATTTTACCCTCCAAACTTTCCTAAATTTACAATTAACCCCAAAGTTTAGGAATCTCCAAAATTTTTATTTTTATTTTGGTCCTTGGACTCTTGGAAATAATAACTAAGCCCCTTAACTTTATAAAATTACAAATTGGTCCTCCAAGATTTGAGAAATGACATTTAAATCCTTTAACTTTTGATAATTTTCAAATAAGCCCTTATGTACATCAACTTTTTCGATTAAACTTTTTAAGTGTCCGATAAGTCTATAAATTATGTCTAATCACCCCTAAGGCATTAGAACACATTTAATTTAACCTCCATGGTCATATCCATCCAATGGACTCGGTTTTTCACACTTAAAAGGTTATTTGTCAAAAATCTCCAAGATTTCACATACCGATGAACTCTAAGTTCACGTAAGGGCATATAACATTATAAATCATTAGCATATGTACCAAAAGGATTGAAATTCATCTTTGAACTTATATACAACCATGTATATATCAATATAGAGTAGTATCTCTAAATACAGAATAATCACCAAAGGGCTCAGAAAGTCCGGCATTACATTATCGATAACCCTTAATGGAACTTCATCATAGGTTTCTAGCCTAAATACCATCCAAGTGGTTTATAAAATAGATCATCCATAATTATAAGTATATTTATTTTGTTTTATATTCAAAATTATGAATTATAGTTTTCAATTTGTCACCATAACATCACCAAGGTACATGGCATTGTTAGACCATATGAATTAAGAAAGGCTCTTCTTGTTATGACTCCTAAGCTCATGGAATATTTCATCGATAAGTCTCAACAGAGCTGCATCATGTGTTTTCAGCTTAAATATCATCTAAGTGGTTTATAAAACAAATCATCCATAAGAGATCAAACTCATTTCATATATAGTAAATACTTATGTAATTCATACATTTAGTCATCAACAATTCTAACAATATTCCAAACAACAACACAAACTTGAGACCTTCATTGCATTCACCAAAACCCAAACACAAATATTCAGACTATTAAAGCATAATATAAAAACTAAAAAAAAGTTAGACAACTTTCCTAGAGAGACGGACAATCAGAGACAACGAATGATGAAAAACAAAGATGGACAATTATTGACGCTCTTCTATGCAAAACAAGGTCTGGGAAAATGATGATTTCATATGTAATATAATACACTTGTTCAATGTCAATATGAACATACGCTTACATTATTTGAACCTATAAGAATTGGGCATACACTAATGTTACTATATTTGTTAACAAGTCTGAGCATATAACTATTAATAGCAATGTTACCATTACATCATTTTTCCAAACATCAAAGGGTTCTAAATTGGATACTAATTGAGCTATAAACTTAAAATAAGTAAGAAAAAGAATATAAGACTCTCCAATTAGAAGAGAGTAAATAAAAAAAGTCAAATAATAATACGAAAAGATAATAACAAAATTAATGTTTATTATTCAATATAACTAACAATTTAAATATGTTTAATAAGAGTGACATAAAGAAAAGAAAATGAGAACTTGGTGGGGAGCTAATTGTTTCACTGTAAAACATATAAAAGGAAAAAATGAATTAAAAAATAATTGTAGTAAAAATTAAGCTTCTTTGCATACAAACGGTCATAATTTACTTTTTATATTAACATTTTAATAATAATTAAAAATGAAAATAAAAAACATAATCTGATTTAAAAACCTTTAAGCAATTATTATATATTAAAAAACATGATTAAAACAGTGTATGACATCAAAAGAAGTATTATTCAAGCCAACACAACTAATTAGACATGAAGTAAGGTTGATAACCTATCAACATCATCAAAATTCAAAGTGATAGTAATCATCTTCAATAGGGATGTAACCCCATTAAAAATTATAGCTTTGTAAAATTTCAGTCCATATCATCTTTACTTCTACATATTATTATGGAGAAATTACTCCATAAACATATTGATTTCAAGATTTTTTTATAGCCAAAGAATTGATATCCCATTTTTCAAAATAATTGGTTTGTAAACACTAAGATAAAGTGAACTTTTAACATCCTAAACTTAAATCTTCCTCTAAAGTACATATCATGATTTGTTCACAAGGCTAAATTTATTAGTAAGCTACCTAATTACTCTAAGCCTTAATCATTCCAGTCTAGACCAAACAACAATTTGCAATCACCATCTTCGGTCCATAAAAAAAACGCATTCACCATATTCCAAACAACAACACACAAAACCGAGACCCTTCTTGCATTCACACAAAACTCAAACACAAATACTCAAACAATTAAAGCAAAATATAAAAATTGAACAAATTTTGGATGACTTAACTGATGTATAGATAACCGGTGATGATGAATGATTAAGTTGAATGATTATCGACGCTTTTCAGTGCAAAATAGGGCCTAAGAAAACAATGATTAACATCATTATGAGCCCTTAAATTTTCCAACATCGCTCTCTTCTATTTGAAATGTTATAAACATAAATATTTCAAATCAAATAGCATACAACTAATTTGTCAGAAAATTCAAACAAAAGCAAAAAACTATAACGAAACTTTCGTCGAACATGTTACGTCTGAATTATAAAATGAATAGCTCATTATCTATCACACTCATATAAGGAATTTGAAAAACTAATTCTCTACTAATAATGATTGAACCTCTAATAGTTCAAGTTCAAAAGTAATTTCATAAACTGAAAAAATTGAAGATTAGTGGAATAAAATATAAGAACTCCATTTTGAATTGGAAGCAAAATGCATACATTAGAAATCATATTCCAAGCTATAACCCTACCTAATTTCCCTAAGTTCACATGATATGATACTTTTAAATATTTAAAAATTATGGAAACTATATTTTAGATGCTTAAATAAATTTTTAAACATGTTTAATAATTTATAACTTAAATGAATACTACATTTAGAAAGACTTAAATTCAAAATTTCTGTAAATAATAAAGTGGAATAAAATATACTACAATCAAATCCATACTAATATACAAGTAGAAAATAGTTTACTCTTGCTACTAGGGATGCCATCTGTATGCTTATAATTTCTTATTTAATTGCTTTGGGTAAAAAGCATGGATGTTGCTTCTTCTAATTTATGTAATAAGGTTTACGCATTAACATGTTGAGGAAAATTTTCTAAATATAGGATCATCAATTTTATTACAGAAGATATTTTTAAAAAGACTTGTTCATTTCTAAAATTAAAAAAATAAAATACAAAAAGTAGATAAAGTGTAATTAGTCAAATGAAATAAGATGAAACTACTATTACAGCAAGTCATCATGTAAACCAATATAAGGACATTCTAATTTCCAAAATTTGATTGAAGTTAAATGTTCAAGATATCTTCTCTCTTTCTATACTGTTTAATTTTCAAAAATTCAATCCCAGAAAGATAGGTGATTCATACACTAACTGTTAAGATTCAAATCACATCTAAAAGTAGTGAAGAATAAGGATTCAAAAAGCATAAGAGGAAAAAACAAGAAATTTGAGGAATAGAGTCATAAATCTGAAACAAAATAATGAAATAATAATCAACAAATGCAGATTTTGGGACCTTGTATGAAAAATGAAACCATAATAGAAAGCAAATGCACACATTAGAACTCATAACTTTATAATCATCTCTAACAGAACTTTCATCGAAAACTTGATAGGCTTTAAAATATCATCTCTAACTAATAACAAAAACACAGACAATGAACCCATTCTTCACCAACATCAGCACATTCTATCATAATGAAACATGAACAGTCATAATTTATGTAGACAACCTAAATCACATCACAAAAATCAAAGGAACACAAAAGCATAACATAACAACAATGAAAGCAGAACATAAAAAAAAACTCAAGTGCTAAGGATGGATGACTTACCTCAACAGAAGATAAACCAGCGATGATGGAAGCAAACGATGGAAGAAGACGAAAAAAGAAGAGGACAATGGAACCAGATAGTGAAAGAAGATCGAAGCAGAGAGGAAGGAAAACAACAACTCTTTTAAACATAAAGGGCTTCATTTTGGTGTTTAAAAGAACACAAAAATGATGTCATTTGTTGTGGAACAAATGACATCATTTTCATGTTATATTTAAAAAGTTTCAAACATTTTAGTGACAAGTTTAACAAAACGCTGGCTTGAAAACATCGCCAATTGTTTTCATAATTTTTTGTAATATATAATTTCTGTAAAAAAATATACAATTTATATATAATAAATAGAATTTTATGACATCACATAAAATTGTCAAAACATATATTTTAAAAGAGATAAATAAAAATAAAAAATTATGTAATATAAATTATTTTAGTGTTTTTAGTTTTATAAATTTTTGAAATGAATTTGTTGTTAACTTAATTTGTTTTTAGACTTGCAATCATTGTATATAATATGAAATTTGATTTTTAATAATATGATATTAATATTTAATATTGATTTTTCCCTAAAAAAAATTAATATTGATTTCAATTTTTTACTATATTGTAATTATTTTTAATTATATTTCAATGAATATAATTATATATGCTAATTAATATAATGTTATATGAATGTATAGATAATAATTGTAAGTAGAATAATGATTTATGAATAGATAGATAGTAGATAAATTTTCTCATATCTTACTTATCATATTAGTCTATTTAATCATAATTCTTTATTTGTTCTATATAAATTCTATATTATTATATAGAATCGTCGCAAAAGTTTCACATTTTTGCGACAATTTTTGTATTTGTCGCCAAAAGTGAGGCCAAACCACATCGATTTATTAATTGAAAATCTAATCACCCAATCAGAGGACATAAATTGAAAACCTCCCCCACTGAAAGAGTCTCCAGATGTTTCCTAATTAGGCTTGGACCATCAAAGGCGATCTTTTTCGAGCTAGTCAAGTTGCTAGGTATGGGTGCCTTTGTCTTGCTTCTCACCTTCTCTTCTTCTTTTTACCTTTGGTCGTTGTTTTGCAATAGTTAGTCATTAGCTTTCTCTTGGAGCAGTCACAGGTCACTCCCATCCTAAGTGAAACCTAACCATGAGGTGTGAGATTAATCAATTCTTTTGTACTAACTCAGTGTCTTCTTATTTAATCCAAATTTATAAATATCATATTTCTTTCATATATCTGATCAAAAATATCAAAAATAATTAAGATTTTCAATCTTAACATATCCATTTATATTTAAAGTTTAAACTAAGAAACTTGAATCAAACTAATAAAAGGATAAAATAAAAAGTAAAAAGGAGTGAGAGAAGTTTAAGTAAATAATAAAAATGTATTTAACATTCCACTACTATCTTTTTCTATTTTTTCAAGGACTATCAAATAAGTAAGGAACTTATAGAACCATGTTGAAGGTTTTCTTGTCAGGGTTTAGCTTTATCAACTTACTGGAATGATCTTCCATTCCACAAAAGATACCTTAATATTTGAGGATGTTAAGTTAACATCTCCTTAAAAATGGAATGGTGTTTGATATGATGATTGCCTATATATTGGAGAAATTTATAGCTTATTTTTAAAGTACTATTTTTTATAACTTTAATGAGAGCTTGCCTAAGGACCTCGATATATGAACTTCTCGATTAATGATTCATCACCATCAATCATTTTTTTACAATGAGAACCGTAAGCTAAATAAATTACACATTTTTGTGAGTTTATTATAGTAAACACATCATTAATTTCAATTGAAGAAACTAACCTTAATTTAAACTTGAATTTAAAAAGAAACAAAGGTAAAGGGGGAGCTAGCAATATTATATATATATTTTTTATTTTTAGTAACAATTTCAGAAATATGTTATTCATAAATCTAGAGAAATATGATATTCAAAAAGTTATAAACTCTATTTCAATCATTTATATTCACTTATTAACAATGAGTGGCAAACATACAAAGTGCTTGTATAGGAGAATTTTGGATGGTTCAAAAATTAAGCTTCAATGATCTTTGCTTCTTCTCTTAATATTTTTCTAATTGTATATGATTTCATATAATTTATCGTTTCCTTATTAAATTGTACACTCTACTTATATATAGATTATAGAAGATTGCTTGTTTTGTTTCTATTATCTTTTCACAATAAAATTGTTAACATAAATTCATCGTAGAATGTTAATGTGACGAATACTTTTTGATGGAAAAAATGAGAGGAATGTGACAGAATTCTCCCTAATGAAGAACAAAACGATGAACAACAAATCTACTCAACAAAGTCAAATTACTACTTAAGTTCAATGGCCGATCTTCTTCTTCAAGGTTTTTACTATCATCTGAATTACCTCTCTTTCTTTATTATCTGTTTTCTATTAAGAAGCTATTAGATGAACGTCTGATTGTATGTATTATATGTTGTGTAAAGCTTTCTCGAATCTTAAAGAGAACATAGATGAAAACGAAAGTAGTGGAGATGTCTCGAGGGTCCATACAGGATCAGGGAAAATAGTTGATTTGTAATAGTTGTTGATTGCAAAAGCTATGTTTGTTCATTATGTTGATGATAAAGTCATTCAATCAGGTGTGCATGTGTTCGAATTTGGGTTCCTTATATCATTTGATTTAGCTTTTTAATTTCTATACTGTTTGTTCCTTAGATGAAATTTATGGTACGTATGGTTCATATAATTTAGTGATCCACACTGCATTTGGAAAATCATTCATTGTATCTTTTACTAGTTTAGTTAAAGCTAAGAAGTTATTGGAAGAGGGTGTTAATAAACCAACTCTTGGGGGAAGGTCTCTCATTGTTTCAATTTATGCCTTCAAACATGTAAGGAGCATTCTTAGGAATCCAGACATATGGAACTCCTTTACATTATCTACCAAGTCTCATGTCGTTTAGAATCCAAAAAAATAATCATTTCTTTTTCTTTTCCAAGGAATAGGCATGAAACTTTATTTGTTGTTTGTCTATAAGAATGGTTAAACTTCTAATTAGAATCTTATATTACTTACTATTTATCTTTATATTTTATTACTTACCATATATCAATATTTATTGTCTTTTTCTGTAAGAATCATATATCATTATATTACAAACTTCATGTAAAACTATTTGAAACCCATATAAAATTATCAAACCATATAATTTAAAAGATAAAAATAAGATGAAGAATCTTTCAATATGTGCATGAAATATATTAAAAGATAAAAAACGTTATTGGTAATAATATAAGATGAGGAAATGGTGTATTCACCTGATATGTTTTAAAATATTAGATATGAATTATGAAAGGTGAATTTAATAAGTCAATAAGTAAACTCAAGTTGAACATTATATATATCTAAACTGTCATTTATATAATATTACAAGACAATACAGACGCTCTAATAAGAGAGATTTAATACCGTAGCATATGAATCATTCAATATGTGCATAGTTAAGTAATAAGGATAATATAAGTCATAATATTAACTTATTTCATGTGAGGATCCTTCATGTTATATGAACCTTATATTCAAATACCCTATTTACTACTACTACTACTACTACTACTAGTACTATTACTATCACTACTACCACCACTACTACCACTATTATTACTACGACCACTACTACTATTACCACCACCACCACCACCACTACCATTGCTATTAGTATTAGTATTATTATTATTAGTACTACTACTACTATTACTAATACTACTAATACTTATTTTTATAATTTTTACTTTTATTTTGTTTTATTTATTATTTTATTTTATAAATTAGTTTTAGTTATTATTATTTTTTCTCCTTCAAGTGGGTCATTTGAAAATCGTCTCTTTACTAGTTAGGGGTAAGATTGCGTACTATTGAATCTTCTCAGATCCCATGTTAGTGGGATTTTTATTGGCTTTTGTTCTCCAATACCAATACAAATCATTGGTATAATATTAGAGCTCTCAAAGTATATTATTAGTCAAGTATGAAATCTAAAAAATGTAAAGTCTATTGACCCCATTATATACGAGTGGGTGATGTTGGAATAATTTGAGAAATTTAGAATGAATCTCACTTTTCCTATTAATTTTAAATTTAGGTATATCTTATCATAAGTCAACTTCTGCAATTAATTTTCAATACTTATCCTAAATAAAAAATTATAAAAATGGGTGACATATAATTTTAATAAAAATATTTTTGTTAAATATAAATCATAAAAATTTTCGAAGATGATGACTTTCTCTAAAATATTTTGAGAGAAAAAGATAACATATTCTTGAAGATAGATTCAAGAAATCTTTCTAAAGAGAAATAAAAATTATTATTAATTTAAATTTAAAATACTTTTAATCCGTTAAATATATCTTAATAAACACTTATATGATTAATAATACTTACAAATAAATTATCAAGATTATCTGTCACAACCCAACTTTGGATCATGACCGACACTAAAGGAACAGTAAACTTAAGGTTTACTAGACCCTTAGCAAGCCTAAAAGGCCACAAATCTCTATATTCATAGTCAAGATGAGATTTCAAAATGATCAAACTCATGCTGATAATTATCAAATAGTTTTTACAATATACAACACTCAATGTGCTACAATATTAAGATAGTTAATATAATGGAAATCTAATATATACAAGACTATTATAGCTTTAGAACCAAAGGTCACTAACAAATATACATCGAATCACTAGAGAGGAGAAAGACTGAAAAAGTACCCTGTTTAAAGAGATCTGAAAAGAAGATCCTAAAAAAATAGTTGAGAGGAGTCAGACCTCGCTAAATGAATTAATACTATGGCTATATATATATATATATATATATATTTGAATCACCAAAGAGAGAAAAGACCAAAAAAGTACCCTGTTAAAAGAGATTTGAAAAGAAGATCCTGAAAAAAATAGTTTTGGGGAGTCAGATCTTGCTGGGTGAATTAATACTATATTATACTCTCCTAAGGATTTCAATGCATACATTTCCCATAACAATATCATGTCACATAATTATCACAATCACAAATAATAGTGGAGGACTGATGAACGACCCTATGACAGACCCCTTACCCATAGACTATAGCCACAGGGGCTCTCTTGTTCCACACGGATCACTTGGTCCAATGTAGTGGATTGTTGTTTGAGAGTCATACTCAATTGAACCACCACAACCTCACTACGACATGATTGTTATTCGAGAGCAAGCTTGATCGAACCTCCATAATCAGGTTACCTCTTATGTACCATATATCGATTGGCGTCCAAGAGCAAGCTTGACTGAACTGCCCTAACTGCGTCATATCTAAATCAATAGACCCAATACTAACCCAAATCTTGTCCAGACTAATGACTCATTATGCGCACAACCTAGTGACACCCACCAAGTAACTCATACTATAACAATCCTCCACATTATCACATAACAAGACAATCACAGCAATGCACAACAAAAATATGTGTACATGTGTCAATCTATATGTATGAATGTCATGTATGCATGTGAAAATGATGGTGATTTCCATGATGAATATGAAATTCTAACACATTTTTATAACCATGAATATTAACTCACGCGTAGAATGCACTTTTTCGTGCCGAACCTAGTGTTTTGAAGTGGAGGGTTCAGCTCCTGATTAATCTATAGAAAGAAAAGTTAGAATGGCCATTAGGATTTAGAACCTAAACTAATTTTAGACACTCTGAGAATAAGACCATGATTTACTATTAAAGAGCTCTGTCACATTTTACAAGGAGCCTACTATAAATTTCGATATAGTTTTTCCTGTAAAACGGACATCCCCTTTCGAAAGAAAGGTAATTCCTGCAATGAAAAGACACTTCTATGACCACCAGTAATCACAACTCAATTTGAACCTCCAAACTACATGCCCATGCCTAATTAAGTCCACATTTACATTGCAAAAATTCATAATAAATCCAATCATAATTCAAATATACTAATTTCTAACCCATACACACTCATTTATATTCAATACATCAAGATATTCTCAATTCTAATCAAGAACAACACAATTTATCAATTTTATGCATTTCTATAAGTAGAGATGTCAAGACTACTCCGACTCACTGGGCCCGGTTTGATTTTGGCTCGGGTTGACCGAGCATAGCTAGACGCCCCAACCCATTTGTTACTTCAAAATGGCATAGTTTTGTCAAAAACAACGTCATTTTTGAAGTTTTCTAATATATATATATGACAGGCCACGGGCCACATTGACATCTCTATTTATAATATCATAACCTTTTTAAATTTTTATCTTACAAACTATGAAGAATTTCAATATATTGCTTTTATAAAAATTAATCTACATAATATTTGAAAATTTTTAAAATTATTTTTGACAATTTCTGGATTGGTCAAAAAATCACCATTGTCAATAGAGCATGGGGTACGCATGCCGGCGCCGAAGGGGCAGTGATCTTCACCACCTACCTAAAAATGACGAGCTTGCCTCCAGGAATCCAAAGACACTAGTCTCTTGTTGAAACTTTTCCCAGTTTGTGAGTTTCGAGGGTTTAAAGCTCAAAGGCAACCCACTTTTGTTCACCAGCAAAATAGGCCAATTAGTGTTATGTTTCCCACCTTTCCTACATTTTTAAGACTGTTAGACAAGATGGTGGTGTTAGTTTCACCAAAAAAATGACTAAAATAGGAGATTGGTGACTTAAATAAAATCTTTATCCATTTTAGTTTTTTTTTCATTTCTAATATTTCTAGTTAGGGTATCTTCTTCTAGTATTCATTCTTAAGTCTCTTTTTTCCCTATTCTTAGTTGGGTCTTCTTGTTTTTAGGATGTCATTATATATAAGTAAAATAAGTTAAGAAAAATGTGTATAAATTAGTGTTTCTTTAGGAAACTTATAAGTATGCCTTCTAAAGATGGTTTAACACCTAAGGAAGAGAAGGAAAATGTGATCTTTCTTTCTTAGGCAATGAAATAATAATTTAAGAAGATCAAGGTAACAGATAATGATGTGAGAGAGTCTAAAAGTCATGAAAAGAAAACAGTGAGACGAAGAATTCTAAAGGATAGGGTTCAAATAGAAAAAAGGGAGAAAAAGGTTTCAAAAGATGAGGAGTGAGTATCATAAGAAATAAAAACAAACAAGTGACCTTATATACAAAGGGAAGAAATACTAAGAGTGCTTGCAATGCTAATGAATTTTACTTTGATTGTTTGAAATTTGTTTACTACATGAGAATGAAAAATGCTTTCTAAAGGTTAATAAATGGAGTGGGTGTTTATATTTTATGCCTAACGATTGATTTTGGGTACATATGAAAAAAAAAAAGAAAGGTCTCTAATTTAAAGGAGCTTCAAGTGGGGACCAGATTCTCTAGTCCCTTTCCTCTGTACCTATTCTATGCCATTGCATCTGAGCCATCCATTTATGTGAGTCCCACGTAAATGGATGACTCAGTTGCAATGGCACATAATAGGTACAAAAAAAAGGGACCAGAGGATCTGACGCCCTTCAAGTGTTTGCTTAAAGGAGATGATCCATTTCAATTCATTAAAAGAATCAATGAGAACACTTATAAGCTAAACCTTCTTTGTGATGATTTAAGGCCAAAACCTTTTAAGGAGAGAGAAAATGATGCAATGATAATAAGTAAGATTCTTGATCACATTAATAGGTTACGAATAATGAAGATGTGAAAAATAGGTTGAAAATGGAAAATGGAAATTGAAAAAGAGCATAGCATTATGATTTATGAAACTACATCCTCTCCTCTTTCTTTTAGATTATTCCTACCAGATTTTACTTTTTAATGTCTCTTTCCTCTTTCTTCTTTCTCTTTTTTTTATTAAAAAAAATAAAGAAAGAGGAAAGAAACCAATTCTCAATTTTCATCTTGGTAGTAAATAACGAGGCATCAATTTTTGATTGAAAAATGAAAAGAACTATATAATATTTTCCTTTTTTATGGGGTCTTTTGATAAAATTCAAAGTTGTTACTTTCAAACAAAAAAGGACAAGAAAAAGAAATGGAGAAGTAAGGATGAAAATGTACAACAGTAATAAAGTAAGGAGATGCAATCAATACTAGGTAGATCACGAACTTAAGAACGCATCATAGTTAGACGAAGTTCCTAATCATGTTCATCATCTTTCTTGTGCTAATAATCAAATCACATATGTTTTTAAACCAATTCAATTAACATCACATACCAATTTGTCCCCAAAACCCAAAATAAATCATTTATCAAGCAATCACAATATACCGAAATAACAAACAGCAAACCATCTGACAACTCAATCCACGGTAATAAAACCAACAAACATAGAACCATTTAACAAAAAATTTAAGCAGAAAAATAAACCCATGAGCAAAACATGGATGACCAACCTTGACAGACGGTAAACCTAAGACAATGGAAGAAATGGGTGGAAAAAAACCTCAGAGATGGAGATAAAAAAGACGAAAATAACTAAGAGGAAGAAGACGAAGACCAAAATGAAAGGGGAGGGGGCCTTTGGTATTGTCAATTAAATTGGAAGGAAAACGACGACATTTCCTTCTAATTTAAACGACAATACCAACTTTGTTTGAATTTACCTACAGAATGGGTTTTTGTACGGAAATTACCGATGGAAAAAACTTTTTGTAGGGAAATTCCTTACAGAATTGTGTTTCCGTAGGTAAATTATAATTTTATAGGAATTTCCCTCTCGTAGTATTTTACCAACAAAAACTTAATTCCATTGGGAAATTACATACAGAAACATATTTTCATAGGAAAATTACTGAATCTCGTTTCCGTAGGTAATTTTCATACAAAATTTTTTTCCTGTCAGTAAATTTCGTACGTTATTATTACAAGGAACTATTGGTGCCTATTTTTACGACAACATTTACTATTCCGTTAACAAAGTTTGACGGTAAAATTCCCTCCACTTTTAACGATAGATTTTTTCTATCGCAAAATACTTTTTTCCACAAATTTACCTACGAAAAGTAATTTTTGTCGCTATTTTACTATGAATTTTTTCCGTAGGAAATTTTCCATCGTTAATTTGCAATCTTCTTGTACTGATTTAATAAATATGTTTTTAAAAAACTCATTTTCATTAAAAATTTGTGTTAATTAAAAAATGTTACATTTTCATATATAATCTTTTGAGTCACTCTCTCTAAAAATGATTTAGTTTAAAGTTATTCATTTCAAAATTTTATATATACATTTTAAAAACGAAACTGATTTTCAATAAGTATTTGTGTTAGTTAAACAAATGTTGTATTCTCATATATAATCTTTTGGTTAATTCTCTCTAAAAAATTAATTTTAATTTATTCATTTTAAAATTTTATATATACAATTTTTAAAAATAAAAATATTTTTTTTAAAAATAAAAAGTAGATTGGACTCGACCTGAGACCTTAAATGCCTAAGCCTAGCTTCATTTACTGTCAAACCTAATATAATCATATTAGTTATCCATCATTAGTAATTTATTATATTAATGACATTTGAAAACTATTTTCAATGTGTCATTTCACCATAGATAAGGATTTTTTGAATCAATAGAGAGTGACGTAATATTCTTTTTAATCACTTTAGGATGATGAATTATATCTAGACCACTTAATTAATTTCATATAATTCTTATTATATCTAATGATTATCGACTGAGCCACTCTTAACTATGATATATTATAAGTAGTATTAAAGCATAACAATCTCTATATGAGATACTTTGAATATCTTGAGTCAATAAATAACTTATATAACCATTACATTAATTTCCATAAATCGAGTTAATTTAGTCAACTTTTTCTTTAACAAGTATACAAACATTTGTGTAAGTATTTTCATACTTTATTTTATAAATTTGATTACTTCCTTTATAAGGAAAAATATAACATTTATTAGTTTTATTACACACTATTAATATCTAATTTTAATACAATAATGACTAAGAGCAATATATAAATATAATATGAATATCATAAATATTATAATTTTATTTACATATATATTCAACTTATATATTAGTTAATACATAAGATAAAAAATAGTTGTAAATAATTATATCACAAAAATTACATGTAACTAGTTGACTATAAATACAAAACCAATAAAATGTTCATACAAGTTTTTGACGACCCATACCTTACAAAAAGGTTGATGATGTGACGAAGGAAAAATGTCTCTTTACCTCCTTATTCTATTGCAACTCCATCAACAACCGCAATTGAAGTCAGCAAGCTACGGCTATGTGCTCTCAGTGACACAAGATAAACAGTTGCATGTTCTTTCCCTTCTTCTCGTTTTTGTTCTTTGATTCTCATCATTATTCTTGTCTTTGAGTTTGGTCTACTTTGTCACCTAGCAGAAATACCATTATTTTAGCCGTCCTGGAAAGTGCCAATAAGAAATATTTCCAAACAGAATACAGGGGCGGTGTTTGTGCTACATTGATGTCCTTGCATGTTGTCGTTCACGAGAGAGCTTGATTTTGACGTCCCAATGTGTCCGGATTACAGCTACCGTATCGTCCACGGTAATTTAGAAATAGCAACAATATTCAATTAGTATCAAGATTTTGACTTTTATTTCGTACCGAGTGATATCGTACTAATCAGAACACGAAACAAAATATAGGTGCTTGTTTATTAAGTGTAAATATTGGTCGGCCTATTTTATTTAGTAATAATTAATTTTATAAATTAAATTAAATTTTTTTTAATTTTAGTACTGATTAATTTTAATTAATTAAATATATAATATATTTAATTGATAGTAAATTAAATAATATATATTTTTGTTTCATACTTCAATTCTATTTAATTGTTTCCTTATCATAAACTCTTGTTATAAATTGTAATAATTTGTGAGTTAAGGATATTTATTGTTCTTTTTTATTGGATGTTTTAATGTTGGTTCAGCCTGATTCTGACTGAACGGAACGTTGCCGTTGTGCTCCATGTGATTGATTGTCTTCTGTAATGAATTC
>JANPWT010000004.1:11483452-11495469 GCA_024678245.1 Erythroxylum densum
CAAATTAAACCGTGGGTGTGAGACTGGTCGATCGGCCCATAAGGCTGGACTCGGACCCGATATTACCGACCCAACCAAATGTAATTATTATTTATTATATAATAAAAATTAAAATTGCAATTTTTCAAATACTTTATATTTTTCTTAATTTTATATTTGTACGATGATGATTATTTTTCATATAAATTGTGGTTATTATTTACATGTGAAATATCTGAAAATTATTATTATTGACTATGAATTATAAAGGTCCCATTGAAGAGTCATGTATAGTTCTTAGGTTTCATCCACATAAACTCTTCCAAGATATCTAGATTTTGATTTTTAAAATTTTTAAGAGTTTGATTTTTAAATAATTACTTAAATTGATCTAATCGTTAATTTTGTGACATGATTAATTTAGAGTACATAATACATTTTTCTCAATTACACAAAAAATAAAAATGAAATAGAAAAAAATGAAACAAGGTGCATGATGGCTCACTCAATGCGCATTTTATTCCATTCCCAGCGTTCAGAGTTGAGCGTAGGCAATTTCCGCCTGACGACGAACGCATTTTATTCCATTCCCGGATTGGAAATTTCTGCCGTGACGACAACGTCGTATTGTCCTTCGTCATCGAACAGGATAGCAAAGTCCCGTGGAAGTGCCATAATATTGCAATTTGGATGCACTGTGTACGTTATTTATTTGACCACCCGGAAAACACACTTACATTGGCTGCTCCATCGCCGGAGAGAATTCATCAGCCAGCCACTCGACAACTGTCACGACAACGGTCTACCCAAAATGGTAAGAACAATTTTAATAATGTGATCAAATATCTGTTTATTTAATTAGTTGTTATTATTTTATTTCTTTTGTTTTTATTATTTATTTAAATTTTGGTTTCTCTGATGTTCTATTTAAACTAAAAAAAGCTGTTTGGTTTATTTTTTTCATTTTTATTCTTTGATTTGTTTTTTCTTATTTTTATAACTTATGATAAAATTAGTTTTAATTTTCTATTTTCATTTTTATTAAAATATGATATTGTTATTAACTAAACAAATGCTATTTAATTATTGAAGTAACTATTAATAGTTAAAATAAAATAAAATAAAAGATTAGTTTATTCTTATTTTAATAATTAATTTAAGGTTTTAGATTTAAATTAAAAATTATTTTAAAGATAAAGATTGTTTCATATATACTTGATAATTATTTAATTTAGTATAAATTAAAATTAAAATTAAAAGGACATCGATTTAAATTTTTTAGATAATTTTTTATAAATATACATGTTTAAAATCTATTGTTTAATTTAGATAATAGTTTGATTTTAATATTATAATACATTATGATAAGTAAATATGAGTTTAAAAATTAAAATTTACAAATTATTACTTGTTAGTAATTATTTATAATAACATATGCTGAATATCTTTAATATTTAGAAATAAATATTGTATTAGAGAATAAGATAAAATTGATTGCTTAATTATTTTATAAAATTATTTATCATCATTTTTATTAATATAATAATAATTATATTAATTATATTAATATTTCTCATTACCAACCAGGCAGCCAACAAGTGGAAAATCCTTATCCTCTTATACCCATTTGATCCTTGTGACCAATCCAACGGTCAATGCGATCACATGGTAAAACAAATTCCACGAAGTAGGTTCCTTAGGCGGACTAGAGCAACTGTCACGTAACTTCCGTTTTGGTTTCATCCTCTGTTCTCAGTATTTTCACCATTTCGCTATCGATGTCTAGTACTGAAAGTCCGAAGTCAGCGTTTACTTGCTTCACTGGTAGCGGTCTGTTTGATTTACGAGTTTTTGGAGGGCAGCGTATACTTAGGCCTTACGTTACTTATTTCTTTCTTCACCTTTTGGTCATTTCGTTTTTTCTTGATGTTAAGAGAGTTTTGAATCAACTTGTGAGGTATGAGAGACTCAAGTACTTTGTTTTCGTTCTTTCATTGTTAGTCTGCCTTTCATTTTTGTCGTTTGGGTGCCAAGAAAGTGGAAGAAACTAGAAGAAAAGAATCGACGTGGAAATTTTTAAAACGTTTCTTTGTTTCTTGGTGTTCTTCCATGTAAGTTCTCACGAAATCTCAAGGTTTTAGCTGGCTTAGTTCTATGTTTCTCGTCTTTCCTTATGAATTGTCTTACATGAATTGGTGGCTGAGAATCATTGTAGCCAAGAGATGAGTTCATAGAAGGTGCATTAATGGTCTTATTTGTTGTTTATATTTCTTCAAGCTTATAGGCTTTATACTCAATTTACAATTGTCAGTTGTTGATTTTGTTTCCATATCTACCGACGATCAGATCAAGGAGCTGTTCAAGTTTCGTGGGATTTGCTTATAGTATTGTGGGATGGCTCCGAATTTGATTTCAGTTGTTTCAAGGTTGGGGGTAACGACGCAGCCTGATCAAATCTCTGTTCATTCTATTACTTTGTTTGTTGCGCTTCTTTGTGCTTGCATTCTGGTTGGTCATCTTCTCGAGGAGAACCGCTGGGTTAATGAGTCCATTACTGCCCTTGGCCTTGTGAGTTTGCTTTAGCTACTTGTGAAATGCTTGCCTATTGAGTATTATTTTGGGTCATGTAAGGTTTCAGTAAAACATATTCTGCTTGTTTGGGCATTGCATTCTCACCAATGTTTGGGGTGCTTAAGGTTAGATCGAATGGAAATTCAACTTTCTATAAGTGATCTGGGAACCCTAGAATCTAGACATCCCTTAGGACTCTAGAAAGTGATACGGACTCATGATTTTTTGGCTGCTTCATTGCAGGGTCTTGTTACTGGGATGATTCTCCTGTTAATCACAAAAGGGAGAAGCTCCCATTTATTTGTATTTAGCGAAGAGCTTTTCTTTATATATCTTCTTCCACCTATCATATTCAATGCAGGGTAAGTTGGATTTATCATCATTATTTCTCTTACTTGTTGACTTCGTTTCGATACCTTTACCTTGTATTACATACTCAAACAATGATTCGCAAGTTTCCAAATATTCATATATCCTTTCAATAATTTTCAGCTAGAAAAAGATATACTTTTAAGAATTTGCCCTTTACCTTCTATGTTTCGTTCTAATTATTCTCGTAAAGGTTTGTTGCAGCGGGCAAATATTGGATTTTCAGAGTGCAAGTTATGAGCAATTACCTTTTCAATTCCTCTGTTGTGGCTCTTGTTCTATTTTATGCTTGGTGGGCTGTGCATATCCTAATGATGTTTGTATAAGACACTGCCCTCTGTCTGAAAAGTAAAATTTGCAGATAGAAAGAAGAAATAAACTCTACTTTTCAAACACCCTTCCATATCGCTTTTGCTAGTAAATTCTTAGTATACGGACGTTATTGCTGCTCAAGTGCTTCCAATCAGGGGAATTGCCCACATATTAGTTGTGATTATATATCTCACCACATTGTTTCTGCTTTTAATTTTACCTCTTCACTTGAGGAGTTTGATCATTTGAGGCTTTCCTTTCTCAGTTTTCAGGTTAAAAAGAAACAGTTCTTCCGGAATTTTATGACAATTGTGATGTTTGGTGCTGTTGGGACTTTGATATCATTTGCTATCATATCAATAGGTATGCCGCATACATCTGTTTCTCATTATTATCACGAATTTGTTGGCTGAACCTGTATATATGTTGGATGCATTTTGAATTTAAGATGCCTAATGCTTTTAATTGTTCAGTAACGTGGCTGTTTACAGCTTTTCCTTATTTATACACGTTCAATCAAGAAGTATTTCAAGGAACTTATCTTGTGTACGTTGGGCCCGAGAACTTGTTAGGCCATAAACAGCTAGAGAAAATTCTAGCAAATTGCCTAATCTTATAGCAACATGCTTGGATAAAGAATTATAGCAAATAGTGTTTGGATGAACTTGCTATAATTATTTTGAGGCATAAAACGTATAATCTCATTGCTGATTAATTCCAAAGTTTTGTGTGTTCATACTTATTATTTGGAGTTTGATTCTTTGTAAATTTTAATGAATTCTATGGGTATGAAGTGTTTAAGAAAAGTAAGTTATATAGAACAATTTCATGTAAGAAGTGACTTTATGCTTATGCTATCATAAAGTAGGAGGATGGTCTATGTCTCATTGGTGTAACTGTTAGATCATTGGTTCAGGTTCAGCACAATTGTTCAAGAAATTTGATATGGGTGCACTGGAGACGGTGGATTATCTTGGTATCTCTCTCTTCAGAAAATTTGTTTCTTCTCATTTCTAGGGTCTATGGTTTTCACCCATAGTGTTTCTTTAATTTGGAAATATTTTGTTGCAGATTCAGAGGCGATGCCATTTTTTCTCCTTATTTTTCCCAATTTAAAGACAGATGAAATTTATTACCCTCAAATCAAAGTTCCAATATATAGTTATCATTTCTAATTTTTCTCCCATATTTGTACCCTTATTGTTTGATAGAAATTTAACCTTTTTTTGGAGATTGAATTTATAGATGCTTTGAAGTGGGAATTTTTACTTGTCCGTTCTTAATGTTGTTGCTTTCGTTTCTTATTATAGCACTTGGAGCAATCTTTTCAGCCACGGATTCTGTTTGCACCTTGCAGGTATATTTTTGAGCTACTTGCATGTGTGAAGTAGATAAGGTTGATGTGATTTTTCTTGCTGAGATTTATAAATGATGTGCCAGGTCCTTAACCAGGAAGAGACACCTTTGCTGTACAGTATAGTCTTTGGGGAAGGCGTGGTTAATGATGCTACAGCTGTTGTGCTGTTCAATGCAATACAACGTTTTGACCTCTCTCATTTCACTTCAAGCATAGCCGTGCAGTTGTTGGGGAATTTCGTGTACCTGTTGACAACAAGCACATTACTTGGAGTCGCAGTGAGTTCTCCCTCCTGTCTCAATCTTCCATTGGAATGCTTTCCCACTGTTTTGTTCACTCACAGTTTGGTGATTCTGCCTCCTCGGGGGAAATTCTGCTCCTGGGGATGCGCAATTGCAGTTTTTACATTTACTTGGATAAATCCATGTTCCACCAGAAAATGGTTATGTAAGGATTCTGAAACCAGATATCCAAAACCAAGGATCCAATATCTGACATTGTCATTTAGCTTCAGCATCTTTGAGAAATTTGGATTAAATTTTAACTTAAAGTTGAGGTTGGTGGTTGATAGTCACAGTTATCAAAAACAACCTCTCTACCAACAGCCTCTCTACGAATTGTATACTTCTAAACCTCTCCAGGCGTTTCGACAGAACTTCTAGTGAGATGTTGTTAGTGGTTTGAGATGAAGTGCTTACCATCATGTTATCTTTCTTTATCAACTTGATTCTCATTGTGCACAGTAATCTAAGCCTTAATGGAGCTCTAAATACACCTAAGGTGTATGGTATCACTTGCCTTCTTTTTTCTCAGGTTGGATTATTAAGTGCTTACATGATAAAGAAGTTGTACTTTGGCAGGTATTTAACGGCTTGTAGTGTATTTATTTTTGGATTTCTTTTTCCTTCCCTCCTTCCTTCCTTTCCTTTGCTAATTTGAAACTAAACTAGTTTCATTTTGCATAATCTTAGGCACTCTACCGACCGTGAAGTTGCTTTGATGATGCTCATGGCATATCTTTCGTACATGATGGCTGAAGTATGAATTTTTTTGATATGTAATGCATCCTACTATTATTATTTTGTAAATCTGTTGGTAATCGTATTCTTGAGCAACCTTTTGTCACTAGATACTCAATCTAAGTGGAATTCTCACGGTTTTCTTCTGCGGTATCGTCATGTCACACTACACCTGGCATAATATAACTGAAAGTTCTCGAGTCACTACCAAGTATGGTAAACCTATATATAAACTCTTTAAGAAGATCAAAACACTTACCTTTTACATACTTGTCTTCCTTCAGATAGTGGATTATAGATGTCATTTTATTAATTTCGCTTTGTTATACTCATTTTATGTAGACATGCATTTGCAACACTGTCATTCATCTCAGAACTTTTCATTTTCCTCTATGTTGGTATGGATGCTATGGACATTGAAAAATGGACAATTGTCAGGAAAAGGTAATGCTATATGCCTATGTAATGATGCTTAAAAATATCTTATTGTGTATGAAGTTTTAAGAGCTTAGAGCTAGATCACGGTATTTGTCTACATTTTGTGACTCTTTGTTGTCCCTGCGCTGTACTCCACAAGTCCTGGCACATCAATTGGTGTGAGTTCACTAGTGTTTGGACTAGTTCTGGTTGGCAGAGCAGCTACTGTGTTTCCCTTATCTTTAGTTTCCAATCTGACAAGGAAGTCTCAGGATGAAAAAATTGGATTTAAGCAGCAGGTTGGGATATGATTCACCTTATTGTTGGCTCATAATCCTAACAAGTAACGAATGAATTCTTAATCTTTTCCTTCAACAGATCATAATATGGTGGGCTGGACTCATGCGAGGAGCGGTGTCTATGGCACTGGCATATAACAAGGTAAACAGTAGAACATAGGATCATTAGTCCAGGTTGTTTTAATTTATTCTACATTGTAAACATTAACGGAACTGATGTAAAATTACGTTCTACTGTATTTCCATGCAGTTTACAATGGCAGGGCATACTGAACAAAGAGGAAATGCTATCTTGATTAGCAGCACCATATCAATCGTTCTCTTCAGCACTGTGGTGAGCAAGGTTTTAATTTTGCATATAACGTGTATTGTATGCAACTTTGGTTGAGCATTCATTGGTGATCTCAGGTTATTGGTATGATGACCAAGCCGCTCATAAGGTGGCTGCTCTCTCAGAAACACTTGAACAGCACAAGCGACCCTGCAACTCCCAAGACGATCACTATACCACTTCTTGTAAACGGCCATGACCCAGAATCGGACACCGGCGGTGACAACTACAATGTGCCACGTCCAATGAGTCTGCGCATGCTACTGACAACACCAACTAACGCTGTCCATTACTACTGGCGGAAGTTTGACAACGCCGTAATGCGCCCTGTATTTGGTGGGAGAGGATTCACACCATTCATTCCTGGTTCACCTCGTAAGACTTTCTTCCATTGATTGGTATAAGCGTAGAATGGGTCAGCTGTGTGGATAAGAAAGGGAATGGGTATGGAATGAAAGAAAGGGAATGGGTATGGAATGAAAAATTAAGTTTGGTAAGGAGGTATCATTATAGAGGTATTATTTTCATTACCCACTTTTGGGTAATACTCCATTCCCCTCCTAATATAGAGGAATGGGTATCATTGTTTTATAAAGGTATGGTTCTTATAATTAATTATCATATAACTAATTAAAATATAATTATTAATTAATTAAAATATTGTAATTAATTTAACAACAATATAAGGGTATGGTTCTTATAATTAATTAACATATAACTAATTAAAATATAATTATTAATTAATTAAAATATTATAATTAATTTAACTACAATATAATTAATTAAAATATAATTCATTTATTAATTAAAATATTGTAATTAATTAATTAATTAAAATATATTTAATTAGTTACAATATAAATAATTAAAAATATAATTATTCATTAATTAAAATATTATAATTAAAATATAACCAATTAGTTACAATATAATTAATTAAAATATAATTAATTAATTATAATAAAATTTTATTTCTTAGTATTTTTATAAACCAACAATGATAATGATAATCATTCCTTCCTCTTCATCAACCATCATAATTATAATGATAATATCCATTCTCATTCTTTACTATATTCATTTTCATTCTTATTACCATTTTCCTGTACGAACCAAGTGCACTCTAAATTTGACTGTTTATGCCAAGTTTTGACATGGATCAAACTTTTACTATTAACTTTTGTCAAAAACTTGGACAAAGAATTTATAAAACTTTTATAAGAGTCTGGACACTTGTTGGTAAGAAAATCTCTTTAAGGAAGCGCAATTTCTGATATCTTAAAACTGATTTATGTTCTGTTCAAGCACCTCTATATAAACATCCATTTTTTTATAACTGACAGGCTGCGCAAAATTACCTGTCTCCAATCATTCCAAAATCTACCAACCAACGTTTCTCGTTAACTACTTGAGAACTTACAAGCTGCTCTTCCCTATTGGCAATAATGCGACAGTTTGAAAGCAT
Organism: Erythroxylum densum; assembly: GCA_024678245.1. Lineage (NCBI taxonomy): Eukaryota > Viridiplantae > Streptophyta > Magnoliopsida > Malpighiales > Erythroxylaceae > Erythroxylum > Erythroxylum densum. Next base: position 11,491,572 of record JANPWT010000004.1, read on the forward strand.
GGGGTCCTTCATTTATGCGGGAATTGAGCATAATCTTTAACCATTAAAATCTCCCCGCAAAACTTCTTAGGCACTTGCTGCAATTTCTTTCCTTCCTGCCATGCCTGCCCAACTGACACCCCAGGTCCAATATGACGAATGTATATGACAACCTGATCGTTGAAGGGATATGGATGCTTCACTGCAACACAGAGGAACCTTTTCCTTTGTCATGAATAGTAGCCAAAAACAGGAATCCAGAAGTCAAAAGAATTTTCATTTATCCCTATGCAGTTAATGATTGCTATAAGCTTGGATGATACAACAAATTATGCAAAAACACGTGCATTGAAAATAGCTGCCTCGTGAAAATGTACTTCAAAGGACAAAAGGGTCTTCCTAATAATTGATCTTCAAACAATTAATCAAGAAAAACCAAAAGATGTAAATGAATATCTAGCGATAGAATTAGTACTCAGGAAATAACTGACATCACTGAAACTGTGATCTAAAAGTCTCACTATAGAAGAATGATTAAGAACATTGCACCTCCTAAACATGCTGCGACTGCAAAATAAAGCCATAATCTATATGAAAGAAGATAACTTCTCTTGAAACTTTTATTTCTTTCCCTTACACATCCCAGAAAAATTGTTGAGAGTGGTAAGACAAGATTTTGCTGCTATTTAGCCTCCTCAGGACAGAATTCTTGCTAACCGAGCTCATTTAACTCCAAAAGATGTTCATAACTAAGGTTGATACTCAACCCTCCACGTTCAAAAAGATGCACTAGCACCTACGTTCCTCATATCCAGGTTGTCAATATTTATTTGAAATTGTGTGCCGTTGGAAAATGTCATTCCCACTAGTGTTCTTTTGGCAGTAACTTGATGCTAGAACTTAATGGTAAAGAAAAGATCTACAGTGAAATTACAAAATTTCACTAGTTTGGAGACATTATTGACCGTAAGACAATATTGCTAATTTGTAAGAATTTCAAAAGTGATGCAGCCTGAACAGTATCCATGGACATTGATGCTACAAACCCCATTCTACAAATACTACTTCAATTTTTGCGCCATCCCTACAAATTGAGTAATCTTTCCGTTTTTGTTCTTCTAGAGTTTCAGTTAATTCTCATCATGTTTGGCATAAAAAGAACTGATTGAAGAAACAAAATCAATATAAACAATTCCACCTACTTTAGCACCCAGCATGTGTCAAGATCCAACTACGAAAATAATAGCTTCCTGACCCATGCATTCAACAAAAAAGTGCTAAATGGTTCATTTTCCATTTCAAAGGTTCACTACAACAAAGAAAAGGATCATGATATATGGTAAATGAATTGAAACTGATAAAAGATGAATAGAAATGGGAATTAAACTTTGAAATAAAATATCCCAGGGAAAGGCTAATGAAGTTAGACAAAAGTGAACAAATAAGGATTGTTAAAGCTACTCAACAAGGATAACGAATGAATTCAATCTTGTTCAATGCATCTCTGTTACAATTATAGCCTACCTGGTCTTGGAAAGCCTTTTGGACATGTATGGAGATCAAAATGTCCATCCCCAAATTCATAAGCTAAATCACAGGGCTGTTCTGTTGGCATAACTTCCTTACATTGTGTCACCATAAAGTACAATGGGGACAGGGTATTAGAAATGGGAGCCAACACTGATCCACCTGGATTCAGCAGCTCAGTGTCAAATCATTAAGAAACAATTGGCATTGCGATAAATAAAAAATTAAGAAACAAACAAAAAAGGCAAGCTATAGTATGACTGCAGATGATATCAAACCAGGAAGCATCTATAATAACGCTCAATACAGATTTCCAAAAACTGAAAAAAGCACATAGCCAACATGGTGATTGCCGCAATGCTCCCTTTGACAATGTAAATTTTGCACAAATATTTTAAGGGAAAATATTAGCTATGCATGCACTTTTAAGTGTATGCAGAAACAAGCTACAGTTAGAATAATTCCCGAATGAGCAGGTAAAAGCTAGTGTGGTATGCAATTCTAGCTAACACAGATTCTCTCACTTTTTCTGTCATTTGTAAGAGAAGAAGATGTTTCATCTGCAACTAAAAACAGTAGAGTTGAAGCATTCCAATTTCTTATAATCCTTGAAAACAAAGCATGCAAGATTCTTGTTTGAATACCATGGGTATGCTTCCTCTGAAAATAAGAATGTGAACCACTTGTCTGGTTCCAAGCAATGTCTCAAACTCTCAGCTTATCAGAGCATAGAAGGAAGTCAAAAAAGTTTGAAAAGTTCTGCTGACCGAGATTAATCATATCAAAGGAGAAAGCAAGCATAAAATATGATATTTCACAATAGAGACAAAATTTGAGCAATTTCATGCTTTTTGCATAGTGCTTTTCTTCAAGATGTTTAACTGCAATTAGAAATTCATGCATTTAGTATCTTAAGGAATGTTCAATGCTCCAAATTCATAACTGAGTGAAGTGTAAATGTGATCATCAAAGTGGTGAGCATACCAATAAACCTTCCATATAGGTTCCCATTATTGCAATAGAATATAGCCTATAAAGAAAAGAAAAGGAAAAGTCAATGTGAATATCAACAACAAGACAAGATACAAAAGAAACAATGAATCAATAAATATGGGCTTAATGAACCGGTCAGTCCTTGAAGTTTGGTGCTTGCACAACTAAGGAAAATTTAAATTTGTTCACAATTTATATTTTTGTACTAAGTGGGGAATTCAAATCAGGAGTTGAACATCTAGAGCGAGTAAATTACCAGTTGTGATGAGGTAAAAGCATAAATTCCAAACATATTGTATAATTCGGCATAGAAACCCTAATATTGAAACTATGACTGATCGTTAGTTAGTTATAAAAAAATGTTTACTAGATTAAACCAATTTGAATTTGGAGAGTTTAATTGCACAAACTTGTAAAATTGGGGCCTTTTGAACCCATCAACATCATAAAACTATTACTAAACTGAGATAGGAAAGTGAGGTCTTAATACAACAGAAGAAACAATTGACAACTGACCTTCTTGAAATAGTTTATCCAAGCAATGGGCAAAGGTCCTATTCAACAATTTCCCACATCAATATACAAAAGGCCTGGGGAACTTAAACATGCATAAATCTATTAAGATGGAAACATAAAAATAAAAATTTTGAGCAACAAAACAAACATTACAAACGATAGGTAGAGAAAGGAATGATTACAAGCCAGAAAAAATTCCGAAAGTACGGACCATTTTATTTGAGATCTTTTTTTTTTACTTTAGATTTGAGAGTTTCTCTTGCAAGAATTTTCTATAAGTTTTACTTGACCAAAATATTGTACCTTTATCCCTTATTAGACTATCTCCCTCCAGTCTCTTTATCAGCGCACTTATTATCAATATAAGTTCCGTTACTTGTCTCCTACTGATCATGCATGACTTTTACGCAACATGACTTTATTCCTTTGTCACTCTGACTCTACTAAAATGACGAAAAGTGAGAAAAAGAAACAAGAAAATGAGTAGCCATAGCTACTTCCATTGACTTTTAAGGCACAAAGGATGCAAGCAAAGAGTTGAATGTTTATCACATATAGGGTAATCTAGTAATTATTTGGATTTCAGACCAGACACTTAATGCCCAAGATAACAACTGCCAAAACAGTAGTGGGTATCCTCTTTCTTTTTCCATTTCTCTTGTTATCACCTTTTATTTCTTGATAGCAGGAAGGTGAGGAGGAGGACACACAAACATTAGCTTAACAACTTACAAAAAGGAAAAGTATTAGGGGGCGTTTGGTTTGAGGGTTTGGGAATGAAGGAATGGAATAATTGTAAAAAATAATGTTTGCTTTGGGGTTTTCAATTCCAAGGGAATGGATTTATTCCATTAAGTTTGGGAATCTACTAAACCCTCCAAAT
>JANPWT010000004.1:11538876-11549144 GCA_024678245.1 Erythroxylum densum
GGAAATACATAACAAAAAAGAGAGTTGAAATTCATTATGATACAACAAATTTATACTGTCTAGCTAACACTGAAGTGTCTGCTATGTCCTTATGTGAAATCTCTATAATGTCCCTCTTGCGTTGTTCTTTGTTAACACTCCTACTCAAAATGAATCGAGGGCTTCGAATTAGGCTCGGTTTGGTGGTCAGAAACAGAAATCTCGCCGAAGTTAGGGGTTTTGTGAGGATGTCGACGAGTTGATCATTAGTATTAACGTATCTGACTTCCAGTTCCCCCTTTCCACTTTGTCTCTTATAAAGTGTACGTCCACTTTGATATGCTTTGTTATTGTGTGAAAGAGTAGGTTTCGAGCTAGGAATCGAGTTCCGTTGTTGTTGCTCCATAAAATAGGTTTGTGAGAGAGAGAGCACCCTAACTCATATAGTAGAAATGTGAGGTAAATGAGTTCGGTAGATACCTAAGATAGGGCTCGGTATTCAGCCTCGATGCTGGACCAAGTTAACATCGTTTATTTCTTAGAGATCAAAAAATCAGGTTTCCTCCCAGGAATACGCATCCTCCAATTGTTAATTTACGATCATCGGACGAGCTAGCTCAGTCGAAGTCATTGTAGGCATGGAGATCAAAAGGAGTAGATGACGGTTGAAAGAACAGTCCCATATTTGAAGTTCCTTTCAGGTAACACATAACCTTTTTACACAATCCAATGTGAATTTAGAGGGTTTTGTAAAAATTGGCTTAATCTGTTAACTGTGAAGCTGATGTCTAGTCTTGTATTACACAGATACTAAAGTGCTCCTATGGTACTTCGGTAGAGCTTTGGGTGTTTAAATGGCGTGCCATCCCGTATAGACAACTTGGTTGTTGGAGTGATTGGTGTGGAGTAGGGCTTGCATGGCGACATATTGGTTATGGTAAGTAAATCTTTGATAGATTGTTTTTGTGGAAGATATAATCCATTTATGTTTCTGTATGCTTCAAAACCAAGGAAATGATTTATGTTTTCTAGCTTTTAAAGTGCAAACTGAGAGTGTAATTGACTGATAACTACATGAATTGCTTGAGCAGAATTTCCTGTGATTAGGATATCATCCACATAAACTATTAGCATTGTAATGGTTCCATTATTGTTTGAATATAATAGAGAAGTATCTGACCTTGAATTGTGAAACCCCCACTAAGACAGTGCATGTTTCAGTTTGTGAAACCAAGCCTTAGGAGCTTGTTTCAATCCATAAAGAACTCTAGCCAGTTTGCATACATGATGTGGTTGTGTTCTGCTTTCAAATCCTTGTGGTTCATCATCATCATCATCATTACCCAATTCAAAATCTCGTAATGAAGCAAGGTCTGGAGAGGTCCGATAGTACGCAGCCTTACCTCTACATAATAGAGAGGCTATTTCTGGTGGACCCACATGTAAATGAGACAATATACGAATGATGCATGTAACAGAAACAATTCATAAAACGTAAAATAAATGAAAATACAAGTAAAGGAGAAATAAAAGCACTAAATAGAAATAATAATAAAAATACCCAAAATTCAAGATATATCTAAAATAAATGCAAATAACACTAATAATACTAATCGCAAATAATTAAAAAAAATAAAAAGTCAATAAATAAATAAATAATAATAGAATAGTAATACAATAGACTGAAGGAAAGTAATACTAGAGTTACAACCGAAGGGTACGAGTAAAACTTACCATAACACTAATAAAATAAAAAATAAATGAATAAAATTACGTTCTCAATAAATTAAAAATATACTTAATCATTAATATAATGAAAATACTAACATACAAGAGATAAGGCTAATAATAAACAGCGAACTGAAGAGATTGTAACGACGTTTATAAGAAAGATTGCATGTGAACTAACGCCGGACCGAAAATGTGCATGTGAAAAAAGTAAAAAAAAACCCGTCCAGAGAGAATACAAAAAAAAGAGCAAAACCAGGAAAGTTGCTATTGCGTACAGGGGTGGGGATTTTGAAGGAGAAGCATGTTAGTGGAAGAAAGGAGCACCAGGTAAACAACGCGAGCGAGAAGGAACTTGTGCAGCGTAAAATGGTGACTAAAAAGCTTGGTATCAACGGTTATCTACAGGAAAAGTTGACAGTTGCTCATATACAAACAACAAGTTGTTAGGAACGAGACAGCAGAAAAGATGTGATGTGCTAGGAGACCTGGACGTGAGAGAGCAGACATCGTCTGTCGTGCCTTCAGACCTGCGTCCCCTCCCCCTCCCATGGGCTGCATACTAGGTGCCAGGATCGATAAAACTGTTGCCGCTTCACCACCGGCTACGACACCTTCCCCTTCTCTGGCAAGGCAGATTTTGTTTATCTAAAAAGGTATCTTTCTTGCATGCAGGGGCTCGTGCGAAAACTGCATCGCACGGACTACCACTCTCAGGCAGTCGGATACCTCGCCATCGGAGACACAAAAAAAGCGAAAGAAAAACAAAAAGAGAACTGTCTCGATAGAACGTAAAGCTTGCGTAGAACGTGATGTGTGTTATCTAAAAGATCCTCTCTGGTGGTGACAGGCTGAGTAAACACGTCCATGTAGCCGTCTAAGAGAACTATGCAAATCAAGTGAACTAAACTATAACCATGCGTAAACGTGCTCCTACGCTATGACCCATAACCCATATTTGCAGGTGATCAAGAATAACAGGCCAATACAACCACTAAACAGGGGGATACACAGACTCGTTTGGTACCCAACCACAACTAAGAAATGGAAAATAAGAGACTCAGCACCCACAAAAAATTTGCAAGATGAGTAAAAACCACTTCATGCACAATACAAGGTCTCACTGGCATCAACGGAAGCACAAAACAACTAGAAAGATGGCTGGCCCTTACCACCCCTTACCTCCAGAAATGGTGGCCCAAAAGAAAGAAAAGAAAGCTTAACTGTACATACCTTATGATGCGAAGTTCCCGTTGTCGCAATGCAGCTTGTCCTAAACCAACCGAAGAGTGGAAAAATATAAAAAGGCGGAGACAACACTACCTGATGGAAACATGCCGTGCACTCGTCGTAGACCCATGGTGCTTGTACCAGAAACATGTCGTGCACTTGTTTATTCATTAAATATCTCATATTTATTAATAAATTTCTCAAACTTTACAATCAAATCTAACTTGATTAAAAATCCTTTTATCACTTTTAACTCATTCTTTTTGATTAACTCATTTGGTCCTTAAATACATTGGTAATGGATATAAATCATAACCTTAAATCATATTTAGAATTAGATAAATTAAACTCTTTTAACTCATTTTCAATTCTATAATTAAATAATTTATGTATATAGATCAAGATTGACATTTAGCAATGCATCATGGCCACCTAAATATTTAATAATGTCAAAGTAGTTTAAATAATTTAAAAATGTCAAAGTGGTTTAAATAATCTTTTGTATATGATTTTTTTGTATAATTCAATTCTTTCATCCTATGTTTTGATTAGACATACAGAATGAAAATAATATCTATTCTAATCGATTCCAATCATGTTAGTTCTCCATCATTAGTAATTGATTTAATTAATAACATTTGAAACTATTTTCAAAGTGTCATTCTACATTAACTAAGGATTTTACAAGTCAATACTAATCGAGAATAGTAAAATATTCTCTTTAATCACTTTAGAGTGATGAATCCTATATTGATCACTCAATTATCTCGATATAGTTTATGATATATCTAATGATTATCGATTGAGCTACCCTTAATTAGAATAGATATGAAGTATCAAAATATAGCAATCCTTACACGAGATACTTTGGAAATATCAGGTCAATTGATCACTTATACTATCATCAAAATGAGAATTTTCATATACATAAAAGTAATGTTCCAAATGAAATGCTCACATGGGGTTGGTCCAGTAAACTTGTTCTCTAACAAGTACCTATGTGTTTGCTTAAATATCTCTATACTTTAGTCTACGAGATTAAATACTTCCTTCATAAGGAAAAACATAATGTTTTATGTAAAAGCAAATTCATAGTAATGTTTGTCATTTTCAATCATTAAAAACAAATATTACACAACAAACAAGTTTTCTTTCCCACAAACGTTGCAGGTCTTCCTAGCCCTAGGGAGCATAAGAGGCAATAAGGTAATATTTGAGAATGGAACATCTCACCCCTTTGACATACTAGTCTTTTGTACGAGCTTTAAAAGAGCTACATATAAGTAGTTAAAGGTATTTGAAGAAATTAAAAGTAAAATTGGAAAACTATGTTCATGAATTATAGTAAAATTTAAATACCTTTAACTTTTGGGATATATTTATATATGCAACATGATTACCTTTTAAATGAAGATAGGAATTCAAAAACAAATTACATTAACCACAAGAAAGGTAAAAGGGGCTTATATTACGTTTGATTGTCAAGGAGAGGAATATATGGAGCTAATATTCAGGATAACAACATAGCTAATGATATCAAGTCTTATTTACGACATGATATTTTTACTAAAAGCACCTTCAGTCTTTGTAATGGCATATCTAGGGTTTTAAATGGTAATATGCATAAATAATAGTATAACATATTGCTATTATTTTATTTTTATCTGGGATTTCATATTATACGTGTTAAATGAAATATACGTACTATATCAATTATATAATCATTAAATTTTATATAAATTATCAATTATTCCCAAAAATTTAAATATTATAAAAGCGAATGCATAATCATATTTAAGATAAGTACATTTTAAAGTACTTCATACTTTTTGGCAATTTTAGATCCCATGAAACTTCAACTCAGTTTAGAATCACACCTACCCAATTTAGGAAAAATGATAGAATTATAAATGAATAATCAAATGCTCAAATATAAATAATTAATTTATTACACATTCAATTCCTAACTTATTTATCCTAATCCATTGGTCATTACAATTTTATATAGCTAGGGGAGTGATTCATTTTCACAAACCAAAATTACTAGTTGTATTTACTTTTCATTCTCAAATGGACATGAATAGCAGCCATCAATTTGAGTTACCTTCTTTAACTAATATTCAATCATCAAACAATATTCTTGAAGAGTAAAGGATGTGTTGTAGTAGTTTAAAGGCTATGATTTATATTTCTCACAAACTCAATAACCAAGGAAGAAAGTTATACAAGCACCCAATGTGAAAAATAAATGACTATTTGTATTTTAAATAGGTGAATACTAAAAATAATGTAAATGACCAAGTTGTAGTTTTTAAGCAAGTTATGGAAATTGAGAGTTCGAAAGCATAATTAAAGGGTAAAGAAGATGTGAAAGTTATGTTAGTGTAATAATTTTCTAGTTTGGAATGTAAGATTGTTAACAAAGAAAAGGTGATGGAGAAACTGATCATTGAAAACTATGAGCTAAATCTCACATTATCAAAGAGAGAAGTATCAATAGTATGATAGTGCTAGGACTGCTTACATGTTCAATTGTTAGTGCTAGGATTAATTACATGTTCAATTGTTGCAAACTTAAAGTAATTGTTTAGTGTATTTGGTAGTAGAAAATAAAAGCTTTGCCTAGTTTGAGCATATATGTAAGTTCTATATTAAAAGAAAAAAGTTTCTATTGTTTTATAAGCTTAGTGATTAGGTGCAAGTTTATTTTAGAAGGTTATTGTATCTTTTGCATTGTGAATATTGTAATATATATTTTTGTTCCTTAATGAACATTTTACTTTAAACGTACTCCTCTAAACTTTTGCTATATTATAATAAATATAAAACACACATATTACAATGAAGCAACAAAATAAGTCCAAAATATGACAACATAATTAATTACAATCATATCACATACGTCTAGAGGGTATGTGATATGATTTAAATGATATGATTCCAACAACAATATATAATGTTAAAATTTAAATGGTAAATACTACCAATTAGATTTTTTTATCCATTGCCTCCTTAGATCTAGGTAATCTCCCTTATTTTCTCCAATTATTTGAACTCTTACTACGTAATGCCTCATTATGGGTTGTACTACTATCTTAAGTAGTTGTGAAGTTATGCTTAGTTATTATTTTAAATTCTTGCTTTGATTGTGAGCATGACATTATTTTTATCATGTTGGTTTGTGTGTGAACTTAGACCTTAAGGTTTTTGTGTTGTTTGATAGCTTAGTTACGTATTCCTCTTTAATACTTGAGTTTACTTCCTTACAAATGCTAAGAATATTTAGTATAAATACATCCGCACCTTATAAATCAAAATGCATTAATTTTTATTTTCCCAGTTACTACCATGTAATAATATATTTCCTAAAATTTCTCCATATGTGACTTTAATTTCTCCTTTTGCTCTCATTATTTCTTGTCTTCTAATAACATTTTAAGCTTCTATATATAGTGTACTTTGTCTTCTGAATCTGTCACTCCCTCCTTTTCCTATGCTTACATTCCAGCTTTATTACTTATGACATTTACTTTTTAATATTGGGTTGATTACTTCTGTCAATATTCTACTCTTTAGTGGTTGATATTTTTTGGTCTACCTCTCTTTCTCTATAATGAAATACTACAAAAAAAATCTCTTTTTTTAAGGAATTGTTGTTCACTTCAATTAATTTCAAATAAGTCCTATATTGCTCAAATCAAAAAATAGAACTGAGGTTATAATTAAAGCCGCTAGTGAAAAACCGAAGTCCCTCGTAATATTGAATTATAGATATGTAAAAAGTTTTGGCACCGAACAACGTGACTAAAGTTTCCATTAAAGAAAGATATAAATCTATTGAATCTTGTGAAACAATTTCATAGAAGTTCATAACTGATCAAATCTTCTAGATTGAGCCTTTAGTAATATAAGCAACTGATTGCATATTTACAATGCATTCTATTTACATTCCCATACCTATAGCCCTATGTCCTTTTCTTTAAATTAACTACAAATCTATCATCAAAGCAAAAGACCTATAACCTTAGGCTTCTACTGGACTTCGGCATTCATGACCTTAATATGAATTTTGGTGCTTCCAACTTCTTGATGTAACACGTAACATGAGCCTTAGTTATATATTCGGGATCAAACATCAAAGAGAAATAATGAAGAAATGTGAAAAATACCTTATTTCGGTTCCATAATGTTCAGAAGAGTTTTCTAAGACTAAAACGAGCTCGAATTCACTGACACCTTCACTAAATCTACCACCGGGATGTAGTCAATATCTTTCTATGGTTTTCTCAAAAATTGAACATCTGAATAGGTCAGAGTAACTTTACGTTCATGAATAAATTGGCAACTATAGGAGACTTCAATATCTTTATATAGCTTCCATATAAGAATTTCCCATCAAATGCTCGACATGGGTTGGTTCACACTGATCGAAATTCATTTTCCTCCTGAGCTTCAACCTATTAATTTAAATCATTTATTGAGCCACTTTATTATCTTTATTCAAATCAAATTACTTAACCGATAAATTATTGAAAAAACTGAAAAATGCAATTAATTGTTGTTCACCAAATGAGAAAATATCTAACATTTAGTCCTAGGGAAAATATCACCATCATTATTAAACATCAATTTCGTTTTTCTACCCAAATCCTAGTTTTTAACTTCGCTTCTATATCCTCAAACATATTGATGATAAGACTTTCTCCATCCAAATGTCTCAGTTATGTTTCTTACGCGCAATCTCGTGTTTAGGTAGCGTGCTTATAAAGGCTTTAACTGATGCGTGTGATCCTTATCCACCAATTCTTGATATGCATCAGTATATAAAGCCTTTATTTCCTCTTTACATGCTTTTAATCATACTCCGTCGTGAAATTTGTTTCCTTCCAAAACAATCCCTAGTAAGTACATCTCATATGACTTCCATTGGCTTAAATATGACTTTTATACTTCCCGTGCTTTGCACACTAAACCATTACTTTCAAAGCCTTTCCTAGACTAAGATATTGGTCATTGATGAAGATCCACCCATTTCCATCAACCCCCACAAACATATTTAAAAACTAGTTCCAACAATCATAATTGTCGCCTTTCACCACTGCTGACAATAAAGCACAACCTAAGAACATCTTCGGAAAGCATGTGTCCAATCCAATTATCTTCAATCAACCTTGTAAAAGATTGTAAAGCTGTATTGATCTTCTATTGATTATGTTTATTTAAACACAAAACAGATTACAATGGTTTACATTTGAATTTCAAGAATAGAAAGAATCTCCACTATCTACTCCTAGAATTAGGCAGCTAACTTACAGAATATATTTACAATCTAAATGAATTTACCAAGTCAACAATGCTGTAAATCTGCTTTACTATTACGCCCCCTCAAGTTGGGGATATGATCAACAAGACCCAATTTTGATAGATTGCGCAGATAAGTGGCCCGTGGTAGAGGTTTTGTGAGAATATCTGCAACTTGATCTGCTGAATGTAAATGATGAACTTTGATAGTGCCATTTTGAACTTGTTCACGTACGAAATGGAAATCAATTGCAACATGTTTCATCCGACTGTGAAAAACTGGATTTGCACAAATGTAAGTTGTACTCACATTGTCGCAAAGAACCGTGGGAACTGTCGATAGTGGGAAGCGAAGTTCAAGCAGTAAGTTTTGAATCCAGTTAGTTTCAGATACAGCAGCTGCCACAGCCCTATACTCTGCTTCTGTAGATGAGCGAGACACCGCACGCTGGTTCTTAGAGGACCAAGAAATGGGGGCGCTGCCAAAATATACAACATATCCCGTGGTGGAGGTGCGTTCAAGAGGGTCCCCAGCCCAATCCGAGTTGGAGTATGAAAGTAATTGCTGATTTTGCTCTCGTGCAATGCGTATTCCCACTGCCGAAGACTGTTGGAGATAGCGTAAGACCCGTTTGGCTGCACGCCAGTGACTTTCACTTGGGCTGTGCATGAATTGCGATAATTTGCTGACTGCAAAGGCAATATCCGGTCGCGTAAATGACAAATAATGAAGCTTTCCAATTACTCGATGATATAATGAAGCATCGACGGTGTTAGTTGGAGAGCCAGTAGTGAAATCAGTTGTCGAACTCATGGGGGTAGGCACACCTTTACAATCAAGCATATTCAAATCCTCAAGCAAGTCCAGCACATACTTTTGTTGAGATAAGTACATACCAGTTGAATCATATGAGACCTCTATGCCCAAGAAATAATGTAGTATGCCAAGATCCTTGATCGAAAATCGAGTGGAGAGCGCAACAATAATACGTTGTACCCCTTGAATGGTATTTCCTGTGACAATAATATCATCAACGTATACAAGTACATAAGCAATTAATCCTGACTTGTTAAAAATAAAGAGAGACGAGTCGGACTTTGCTGTGACAAATCCATATTCCACAAGATAATTCTTGATAGCAGTATACCAAGCTCGGGGAGCTTGTTTCAGTCCGTAAATGGCCTTGTGCAGTTTGCAAACATAAGAGGGATTCAAATCCGATTCGTAGCCAGGTGGTTGCCGCTTATAGACTTCTTCATCGAGCTTACCTTGTAAAAAGGCATTATTCACATCTAGTTGATGTATCAGCCATGAGAGATGCGTGGCAATTGTAAGAACGAGTCTGACGGTTACGGGTTTGACCACCGGACTAAATGTCGAATGATAATCAATTCCCGGCCGCTGAGTGAACCCCTTTGCTACCAACCATACCTTATACCTGTCAATTGAACCATCAACATTATATTTGACACGAAATAACCATTTACAGTCCACAATATTCTTGGAAGCATCGTATGGGACAAGGCTCCACGTTTGATTTCGTATCATAGCATCATATTCCGCTTGCATTGCAAGCTGCCAGTAGGTATATTTTTGGGCTTGTTTATATGTCCTGGGTGCAGATGTTGAAGATAGGGACGTGGTGACATGGAATTGTCTCAGTTTTAGGCTGTTCGTTTGGGACCTTGTGACCATGTGGTGTGTTGGTTTCGGTTGTGGTTGATCTTGGGTTGTTTGTTGGCTAGGGGCGGCTATGGGTTACTGATCGTGGGTGGGCAAGGCATGTAATTGAGGCGGATTATTTGTTGTTGGAGCAGGTAAGGAGCTGCTGCGTCGATGGTAAGTTTGAGTGTGTGGTTGAATCAAGCATGGGTGAGAGGGTATTGGCTGCTCAGTGTGACTTTGTTGGTGCGAAGTGGTGTTGGGAAGTTGATCGCGCGTCGTAACGCTAATCAAAATTAATTAACTAGACTACTACTGTAGCAGTGGCGAGTCTAGGTCGATCCCACAGAGAGTGTGTGTAAAGTTT
>JANPWT010000004.1:11623875-11636033 GCA_024678245.1 Erythroxylum densum
TCACGCCCCAAAATTTTATTATCAGCGAATAAACTCTTAGATTTGACTCAACATATGCTTCGTTTTTTTCTTCTTTCCCTTTTTTTTTTGAGCTTGAGACCCATCATCTCCTTAATGCAAGGTCTCCACAACTTGAAAATCAATGGAGGAAGATACCCATGATTTAACCAAAACCCTATATTAAGAATCTATTCGTTCCCTAGATTTGCTTATGTTATCAGTCCCATATGATCAGTAAAAGAAGATAAGTAGACAACAACCCATAAACAGTAATAAACCTTTACTCATTTCCTTGTTATATTTGATAGTTAATGAACATTTTACATAGGATTATTTCATCCTTAATTTTAATATTTAAAAATTCAATGTAAAATAATAACTATATGTACAATAGATTTATTTTGAAGAAAGCTAAAACACAATCGTACGCGTTTCAGGCTGGAAAATATTTTAATAATCATATTTACATTTAAAATATTCAAAATTGAAAACACATAAAAATACTGGTTTATTTTGATAAAATAATGAGATCTTATAGGTTGAAATTTCATATTGTTCATTTAGTAAAATAAACAAATATTATTAATACTAGCTAGAATACAAATTAAGATATTTAACAAAAATATTTTACCTAAAAATAAACAATAATCATTAAGAAATTGTTGAATATGCTATTAAATACACATATATTGCGTCTATGTAAGTAATTAATTAATTCAAACCTGATCCAATCTCCCCTGGTATAACCCAGTAGCCATTAATAGGAAAAGTAATTTCTTTGATCACAAATTCATTTGACAGTGAAGTTGAATTGGGGTGGTGGAGAATAATGAAGGCAATGACAATCAAGTATGAATACCCTTTTCATGATCCGTCAGCTTCCAGGAACTATGCTCTTGTTGAACCATGCCCTTGTTCCGCAGAATCCTTCATGACCCTGGAGCCAAGTACTCGTCCTCTAAACCATCAATAGATCTGTTAATCAGTGCTTATCTCGCTTAATTTTCAATTTAAAACCGACCTAAGACCCATATGTACCAGAAAGTCCATGCAGGTAAGCGTCTAACTTGTGCCAAGTTGATACATTTCCAGGACTTTTCAAGTACTCAGATTTCGTAGTGTCAATCAACAGTTCTTCTCTGACATCTTCATACTCATCAGTGGATAGTTCGGAACAACATCTAATGCATTAAGAAGGTGCCAGGCATGTGTTATGTTACTTAGATACATATCGAGTTATAGGATTATTGACTGAAATAGCGCGGCGATCGAGCTTATAATGTTCACCTATTTTGAAAATAGAATGAGGTTATCTAGGATGCTTCGAGGGATCCTAGAGATATTTGAAGTGTTCAAGGCCTCATTAATCAACGAAGTAGAGAGAAATTTTTGGACGATCCTTTATTCATGTTTACGTAAACTTATATAACCAGTTAAGTTACAAATAGGCAACGGCTTCAACAAAGGAAATAACATATAATAAGGATAATGCTCCATGTGATTATAGGAGTCATTGTATAAATGGAAAGGAATTAATCCCCATGTGCAAGTAGGAAACCTTACGAGAATAAAAGTCTTCTCCCTTCAAAAGAGTCTTCTTGGGTCTGTACCCTGTGAAACACCGTAGATATATGTCCGAATTTCTATTTACTACCCCAAATCAACCATCCTTTTGGGTGGTAAGCAAAAACTGAAGTTGAACTTATTCAACTGACTTAGGCATTCCATATAGCTTGAAAATATGCAATATCAATGTTGGTAGCCGTGTATAAGTAAGAGATAAGGATGAAGTGGCTTTATTTAGAGAAACAGTCAACGACAACATAAATTACAGATTTAACTTTTGAACTTAGCAATCCTTCTACGAAATCTGCGGAGATATCAATCCAAATGTTTCTGGAAGTAGGGAGGGGATTTAGAAATTCCTTTTTACGATGAAAGACTTGATATGCTTGAATAAATCTCCCTTCACAATTATTCAGTCCACGGTAAAAAAAATGTACTGCGGATTTTGTGCAAAGTTTTGTGTACCCACTCACGAGTGCTTGAATGAAATTTGTTACATAATTGAAGGGTAAATCAGAGGATTCAATTAAGAAATAAATCATCTCCTTGAAGAATATGATCTCCATCCTTTGATGCCTAAGGTCCAATAGTCTCATCCTCGTATATTTTGAAATATCCTTCAAGACCTTACTTCCTTCAATTTCGTGATTGATTGAAGATATCCAATCACGAGTTGGAGTAGACAACGATTGAAAAATATAATCTCTTCCACATGTTTATCACTTTATCTATAAAAACTTTGAAACTACCTTTTTTTTTTCAGTTTACTTTAATAACCTTTGTTGTTAAAAATCAGTCAATTTATTAACCAAACGATTATTTTTTTATAAACTAATTGATTTTTATAAAATAAAATAAACTAGTCAATTTTGATTTAACAGTCTCTTTTTTAATTAAACTTCAACTTCTTCAATGATCAAAGATAGTATCCTTCTTCGATCTCATTTCAAATTATTTAATGTTATTTTATTTTTATTGTTATTGATTTTATGACATTATAATACCAGTTAAATTTTTTAAATCTTAAGCATCTTATCTTACCGATTTAACTTTAAGTATGGTTTTTAAAACATTGGGCGTAGATATGACTGTAGTGTAGCTATTGTAATTGTTTGTCTTAACAAGTACTACAAACTTTGTTGACCAGTATGCATAATAAATTTTACCTCTAAAAAATAAAGGTGATATTTTTAGACTGCATGAATTAAAGCTAATAATCTTTTTTGATAAGTTGATAATGTAACATACCACTCCCATTAAGCATATGTTCAAACATATCAGAGGATATTCAAAAACATACTATATGAAAATGGTACATTAAGACAATCATACTAGCTCATTAAAGGCATCAAATATATCATAAGCATTCTAAAAGTTCAATCCTTCTCGTTTCATTCATAAACATAAGTCACATGTCATTACAATTCATAACCCACATATACATTACATAACATTTGTTTGAGTTCAATCTTAGTACCAAAAATATAACATGAAATGGGATGCTAATACATAAGACTCTAACTAGTCTTCTCAAATTTAGTTGATCAAACCTTTGAGTCATTCTTGTCCCCAAAATGTAAGTACTAGACTTCTACTATACCACCTTAGTAGCTAGAACTCTCTTGAACCTGAAAAACAACATTGCAATTTTAATAAGAGTGCAAACTCAGTGAGTGAACCATCATCAATGTACTCACTCAATTCAGCTCACAAAAATAAGTTATAACCCAATTCAACAAGTATATCATACCATCCAGTATTGAATACCACATTACATTTCATCACACTTCAACGAGTACATCTTGTAAGCTAGAATTGCATATTACAACACATCCTCCATTTAATTCAACAGTAATTCACTATTTCAAAACAATTCAATAATACATTTCAATTCAATCATTCGATACATATAGGGATGTAAATGCTAACGCATATATGTTTCCTATTTTCATTTTTGTTTAGTTGTGACCAAGTACCTATCAACCCAATTTACTGCCCCATATTTGTTGCAGACATCAAGATCATTTTTTGGCAAATATCTATTGTGGATATCGAGTCCATGTCATCTAAGCCTGAGACTCTTTTTAATAATCATAAGCTCAAAGTTCTCTTTCCACTCTAACACTCTAGTCACAACTCCTTTATCTGATCATACATTTTAATGTGAAGAGATGCATCTTTTCATATGCCCTGCTTCTATTTCAGTATACTCATGCCTTCTATCAACCTCTTCAAATCTAAGTCCGATACTTATCAATCAATTGTACATACATTTCAAATTAGACATTCAATTCATACAGAAACACATATAATTGAGTTTACAAATCTAAGTTAACTCACAGTATGCTCAAGAAAAGCTATTGCCTCGATGTTCCCTCAATGTCTGGATATTGACGATCACCTTACGCATCTATCTTCATGCAATACACACATATTTCACAAATCACTAATTTGTTTAATCATAGGGATATACAATTGTGCACATGTATATGTGTCATATTTCAATTCATGCTCAATTGACTTTCCGGGTAAGTATTCACATACAAATATCTTTACCATTCAAACATTATAGCTTGTATACAACTACTTTACAATCAAGTTTATACCTTAAGTAGGCTTGATTTACTCCAAATTCATTAATCATACATTCACCAAATTTTTCTAGCAATATATAATCATACAATTTCCCAATTCTCATTCATCCATACCTAATACACATTACTCAAATCCTTAATTGTAATTTTAGACAAAATAATTTTAAGACATCATCTCTCTTATAGATGTATATGATAAAGGTCATGAGATAAATATATATTCTAAATGAATTTATAATAAGATCATAATTATAACACTCATATTTTATTTATGTGTTATTCTTAAATTATTATTATTCATTTTTCTATTAAGATATGACATTAATATAGCATAAAACGACTAACACACGTTACGTTTGTGCCTTAAGAAGGGAGTAAAATGATCTTCTTTAACAAATGGTCTTTGCATGAAACAAGAATTAATCTAAAAGAATTATCTTCTTTTATATACAACAGATAAAATCACTAAAAAAACTAATTCCCCTTTTTTTAGCTCATATTTTTTTGATTTTGCAAACTAAGCTAGTAAAAAAAGGAGTTTACATAATTGAAAATAATTGAATAAAGACATAACAACTTCTAGGACAATTTTTAGGATAAAAATACAAATTTTCATCTAATTTCACTTATCTTAAAAATACTTTTATTATTTAATTATTCAAAACTCTTTATTAATACTTTGTAATATTGAAAGTTTTAGAAAAGGAACTTATGTTAAATTTTTATCAATATATTTTAATAGAAACATTATA
This sequence comes from Erythroxylum densum, assembly GCA_024678245.1. Classification (NCBI taxonomy): domain Eukaryota; kingdom Viridiplantae; phylum Streptophyta; class Magnoliopsida; order Malpighiales; family Erythroxylaceae; genus Erythroxylum; species Erythroxylum densum. The sequence goes on from JANPWT010000004.1 coordinate 11,628,788, forward strand.
TAAGTTAATGTTATGGACATAATAAAATTTGTATAGCTATTTCGTCTAATTTTAATAGTATATTATATTAAATTAATTCGATATAAATTTAATAAAATTATTTTAAAAATTAAATTTCATAAAATATTTTAAAATATTTTAAAATAATAAAAGTATTTGTTTTAAAATTAGTATAATCACAGGAATATTTGTATGATTGTTTTACTAAATTAATGTTCTAATCCTAAAACTGAATGTAGAATTCTGATCCTTATAAATATGACAAATGTACCAAATTAAATTATCTTAATTCACAACTACTTACCCTTGTCAAAAATATTTTAGAAATAGAAATTTTTTAAACTTTAATCTCTTGATTTTTGTTTTATAAGTCTTAAGGAAGGTTCCAATTATAGGAAGACATTTTTAAGTTATCCATTTTCAGATTAATTCTCGCTTGAGTCGGGTAAGTCCCTTACGGGAAGCAAAGCTTTGATCCTAAGTTTTAAACGACTGCATACATGAAGACGGTTCGAACCTACGACTTCACTTAAATCAAGAAAGTTTCTTACCAATTTACGTATGTCCGTAGATGCCAGGATATAATTGTTAGAGGGAAAAGGAGCATTATATTTGATCGAATCGTCGAACACCTCGTCAAAGATGGATGTTCTCAAACTAATCATGAAATTATTTCGTCTTTTGGTTTTTCTCTGAAGGATGTATTTGACCGAATTGGATTATTCCATTTCCGAATCTAATTTAAACTAAGACATTTTATATAATTTTGGAGATGTCGTGTGTCAGGATGTTGGTATTTTAACTTTAAGATTCGGCTTACTTCAAGATTGGGCTTCAGACTAGAGGTTTGGGACCATCATTTCTTGGTCGGGATAGTAGTCGGCTGCTCGCCGAAGGCTTCCATTCTACTGAACCATGAAGGGTTCGGCTTAATGACCATATCGAGTGAAAACTTGTACACGAAATAGCTAGGATCATTTAGCCAACACTTAATCGTACAAATCGTACCGTCTTTTTCTAAAATGCTCGATGTTTGGTCGTCTCTGAATCATTCACTTTCCTGCTTGCTCACGGGAAGATTAATTGAGGGATATATTTGGTCACGGAAAGCTTAACATCGACATTAGTAGCGTTGATCTCCTCTCAACCACCGACCACATTCATATCACTCTCTCATCTCATGTGGCCAAGAAAACAAAACTTTGCATGGTCCTGGAGTAGATAGAGGAGAGTTTTTCTGCACTGTACCCAAACTAAGCACCTAAGACTGCAAAAATCCGCATGTGTCTGCTTGACACCAAATCCAGGGTTTTCAAGTTTGGTTTGAGCAAAAAAAGTAAATGTCGAGTAGGTGTCTTTGTGGATGCAAAGTAAACTTTCACTTTCGGTAAGATAGATTTTAAGTTTTTATAATAACCACATTAATCATTATGTATTTAAAATATGATTATTTATTTAATATTCAAAAATATGATTATAAGTATTAGTTTATTTATACAAAAGGCAGTAAAACTGGAGCACATATAAGTGTAGAAGTAAGACAAATGCAATCAACAAGTAGGAGTGGCCTCCGTGATCAAAGCTTTTCACTTAAGGCTTTTCTTTTTAGGAGGTCTTGAGTTTGAGTCACGTCAAAGGAGGAGAAATAAGAAATATTTCTGTTGATGATCCTCTAGGCCCCTGAGCAAAACTTCTTGATGGGATCAATTACGGACATCTCGTTTTCAACAACAGTGTGAGAGTTGGAGCTATTAGGGACCCTAGGGACTGATGGGAGCCTGATGCTGAACAAAAGGAGACCAGTGATCAATTATCAGCTGAACAATCAAGTATGTGAAGACTCTTTGTGCGCGAAAGTATATAGGTTACGTAGGAACCTGAAGGATCTTGAAGTTCCAGGTTTACATCTTCTGAGACTCTTGAGGTAAAGTCTTAGAAGTTTAAGATTAGTATGACTAAACTGAGATATGTAATGTAATTAAAAAAAACAGCAAATGATATTATTTGATATATGTTTTGGAATCTATGTTACAACCTTTATACTGGTGTGGGTCATCCCCAAGACAATGGTACGTGGCAGATTTTCGTAATTTAGTAGAAATGAATAAAATTTGATAGCATTCATCGATTACGAATGCGACAAATGACGCTTCTTGCTATAAAGAAGCAATAGCCCATTTGGAGATCATACTTCACATTCACAACCACCACCCACCCTCCTAAGTCTGTCTCCGTCCTTCTTTCATGGCATTCAGAAACAACATCATGGTCTGCAGTCCTTTGGAATGTGAGACCTCGGCTGAAATGCTGTCTTCCATGGACAAGGCCAAGGAAGAAGGTGCTGACCTTGTTGAGCTTCGTCTTGATTCCATGTCTTTTTCTCATATTTCCCAAGTCGAAAGGCTCATCAAGCATAGAACTCTCCCTTCCATTGTTTCTTTCAGGTACGCATTGTAATATTATATATCATTCTCTCCCCATACATCTTATTAGCTTAATTCTCTAATGTTTCAATTTCTCATCATTCAACCCTGTGACTAATTCTTACGTAAAGATTACATAAGTCCAACATCATTGGAGAGTGGATACAGCTAACAAAGCATTACATAGTAAGGAAATTTAATTACAAAACCGTTCCTTAAAAAATGGATTTTTTGTACAAAAGAAAAAAAAAAGAAAATTGTATTATAAACAAGAAGCTCAAGTCAAATATACCCCAATAATTTTTTTATTTCTATAATCTATCATAACAATTTACAGTATAAAGCAAATTTAAAACCGTCATTCTGAGGGCCCTATGGTCTGCTACCAAATGGTCCCCTCTTTGTCCTGGACGATTCAGTAGCCAAATCGGGGCTGAGTTTCTGTGTCGGTGGCAATATTTACATGCTCAGTCCTTGCGCTTGGTAAGACATGGACCTGGTGCTTTTGTTAAAATAAACAAAGTTTGTGAATAGCAATTGGCAAATCCTATATGATCCAATTACTATATTCCAACTTTGGTCCCTTTATTCAACTGTTTTTCCTATTATTAATAGGGACATAAAACAAGTTAACTTGATTTTCAAAGGTTTAACTGAGATTTAGAGTTTGTCCTGTTAACAGGCCCGAGTCATCAAGAACCTCATGGGACCTGGACACAAAGGATACTTGTATGCAAGTACTCAGACTGGCACTTGACTTGGATGTCGAATTTGTCGAAATGGACTATGAGGTACAGATAAAAGAATCAAAATCTATTGTTAACTGAATCAAATGCACAGAAATACATATTCATACTAAAAAAACACTTACAGATAGCTTCAGATAGCAGCATGGTAGAATATGTCTACAACAGGTCCAGTAGCAAATTAGTTGTATCAAGCTACGTCAATGGTGGGAAGCCTTCAGCAGAGAAGCTGGGTTTTCTGATCGCATGCATGCAGTCTACCGGAGCAGATGTTATCAAATTAGTGATCGATGTGGATTACATCACTGATTTGGCGCCTGTCTTTAAGATGCTTACTCATTGTCAGGTATTCGTTTTGACACACACAAAAATGAAAAGGGGCCTCCATTTTTTCGAATGCAGTTGATTGAGACCGTCTCTCCTTCATTAAATCTTATTAACACATTTATATAAGCCTAAGTAAATGTGTGATTGACTGAACAATGTTGAAACATCAATTTTGACGCGTTGGATCTGGTGCCCTGCATATATGTGCTGTACTCCAGCAATACACTCACTAGTTCTCTGTTCTTTTTCAGGTGCCTTTAATTGCTCTGGCAGTGGGTAGCCGAGGCCTCATCTGCCAGCTTTTAGCACCGAAATTTGGAGGGGTTTTGGTTTATGGATCTCTGAAAGGCAAAGAAGTGTCTGGCATGCCGACTCTAGTCAGTCTTAGGCAAGTCTATAAGCCCGAGTACATAAATCCGGACACCAAAGTCTTTGGTCTCATCTCAAACCCAGTTGGCCATAGCAAAGGTCCCATTCTGCATAATCCTGCCTTTAGACATACAGGATACAATGGGATCTATGTTCCCATGCTAGTGGATGACGTCAACGAATTCTTTAGAACCTATACAAGCACTGACTTTGCTGGTTTTAGGTATGGTATATAACTGCTGAACATGATTAGCTTTCTATATCATTTTTGTACTTTTAATTTATAGTCCAGATTTTCCCTTGCAATATCAGCCAGTATTGTAATTTGACCACTACTCACTTCCTTTCCATGGATGGTCTTTCACCTTCTGCTTGATGTGTGTAGCGTTGGAATCCCACATAAGGAAGCCGTAGTAGGGTGCTGCGATGAAGTCCACCCACTGGCTAAGGTCAGGAAATTCTGAAACAAGAACCAACTATTCTTCTTATAAGTGAAGACTTCTAGACAGCAAATCTTGAGATACCCATACCTTTTATGTTTATAAGTTTATCTAGATATTTTGCTCATACATACTAAGTGTCAGATTACAGAAGCACGGGAAGAGCATGGCTTATCATCAACTCTTAACGAGCTTCCAAATGATTCCACTAACTAGCTTTACAACACATTGATTGTCATCACCAAAACAATCAACCAAGCAAATGCATTATGTGAATTAAATTACAGCACAAGAATGACATCAAAGCGTTAACCAAGAACCCTGAATTTCAGCAGCAAAGTAACCAGCTGCTTCAACATAATGAGAAAAGAACGAGACCCCTTCAACAAATTACAACCCTCATTCGTGGCAATAGTTCTGTGAAGTTCCTGATTGTGTGTTTGACTTTTTTTTTTTTACAAGCTTCTAAACAATGGGGATTCTTTATGAATCAGTCCATAGGAGCTGTGAATACCATAATAAGGAGACCTGATGATGGGAAGCTTGTTGGTTATAATACAGATTGTGATGCTGCCATAACTGCAATTGAGGATGCTTTAACAGGTACCAACCTGATGAAATTAGATTCGCTTTGGGTGGCATTGCATCTTCTAAAAACAAATTTTTTTCTCAACAGTGAAGAAGGAAAAAATGAATGAATTTAGGTTCTGGCATCAGCACACCGTGTCTTATTGTACTTGCAGGGTTCTGTTCCAAAAGGAATCTAAACTTGCCTTGTTTTAGCTTCTCAGATTCCATTTGATACATTGTCCATTCTATTATAGCCTATCATTTCACTATCATTTATAAGTCAACTAGAGGAGGAAATGTCTGTCTGGAAAAGATCATTAGACCATGAAACGTTATAATTATTGGTGTTCATGATTTATCACTGCAAACAAGTATTAACTAACTGAAGAATGATATGGAAGAGCAGGTAGAAAATTAACCAACCGAGGGAAATCAGAGGCTTCTCCTATTGCTGGGAAAATATTTGTGCTGGTTGGAGCAGGAGGAGCAGCAAGAGCACTTGCTTTTGGTGCTAAAATTAGAGGGGCTCGAGTAGTTATATTCAACCGCAATTATGGTAAGCAAGAAGACGAAGATTTCTGCTTGTAAGATTACCATGATCACTCTTGTATCCATAACTATTGCGATTGTTTTAAAAAGAGAGAGCAAAAGCTCTGGCTCAAGCGGTTTCCGGGGAGGCACTACCTTACGAAATTCTAGACAAATTCTGCCCAGAGAACGGAATGATCCTTGCAAATGCTTCGGCAGTTGGAATGGAACCTAACATACAGGAGAGCCCTCTTTCAAAGGTTTCTAGCCTTGCTTGTCGTCATTGTTAGTTGTACATACACATATACTAACACATAGTTTTGTTCTGTGGACAGGAGGCCTTAAAAGCATATGCATTGGTCTTTGATGCTGTTTACACACCCAGAAATACAAGACTCTTGCAAGAGGCTAGAGAGGTTGGATCTATTGTGGTGAGCGGAGTTGAGATGTTCATCAGGCAAGCTCTTGGTCAATTCAGACTATTCACTGGTGGCTTAGGTATCTATCATCCCTCTAGTATTAACTCGTCACGTTCCTTCAAATGCTCGTAAGCATTTGGTGTTTTCGGAAACTGGGAGCTCTTATTTCTCTGTAAAGTTCTCCAACAGACGGTGCACATTGGTTAGAACATTTCTGCTTCCTTTGTTTTTGCAGCTCCAGAGGCATTCATACGGAAACTTGTGTTGGAACAATTTTGATTAGACACTGCTCCTCTTCCAACGGCAATGTACCAGCTCCAAGATGCCAATGAGTCGGCTATCTTAGGTTAGGCTTATGCAAGTGTCCTCATGTCCAGAAAGGAATAGGAGAGCGAGACTTGCAATTGCTTGGATAACATAGCTGTAACAATAAGGAAATGCTACCTTAAGTGTACATATTTTATTCATGAATAAGACCGAATTAACCGTTAGTGATCTTTAAGAGTCATCATTGTTAACTACTAAAAGTTATCATTGGACATGGAAAATTAATATTATTACTAATTAAATTTATTTGGACTGAAATATTAACCAATTCGCAGATCAAGTGGGCCGTCTCCTTACTTGAGTTAATAATATACAACTGCATCCTAGCCTTTCAAAGTCTACTTGAAGTTCGTCAGTAACCGGTTGTGCTGTTTCCTCATTATTCATTCATACACTCAATGCTTTGGATGTTTTGACCTAGGCTTACAGAATTTGGTTTTTACCTCAAGAGCTGAATTTTTTGGGTCGTTTCCTTTAGAAATATGCTGGCAATGCTTTTAATCTAAGGTTGAGCAATGATTGATCTTGTTTGAATCCTGGAATTAATGCATAATCTAGCTGTGAATGGTATATTGGTAAAGTACATATATACAGCCTTTACTTTATTTTGAAATTCTGCACCATCCAAGTAAGGTTTTACTCATGGGTTTTCTCGATGGGAAAATGGTATAGTTAGGATAAGTATCTGGAGGGGGAACTTTGGTAAAATATTCTTAGCATCAGCTGAGTAGAGGTAATTGTCTTTGTTCTTTAACGTTCCTGTTTCAATTTCCTTTTCTTTTAGCTTCACACCTTGAGAACTTGCTCCACAAATAAGTTATGGGCATGAAATACTTCGAAAGAGTATGTTACGCTTCTTTTGCGCTTGATTTTTGCTCTGGGTCGATTACGGATTCATTGGTGTCTCACTCATCATCCTGTTGGGAAAGGAGATGTCGGTCACGCAGCGGCAACAAATCAGAACTAATAAACCTTTCCTTGTGTGAACAACCACAGTCAATCCAAAAGAAAAAATAGCAACCAACAAACTCACCAATACACGAAATTAAGCAGCAAGAAATAAATAACACAGGCAATTTTTACGTGAAAAACCTCCC
>JANPWT010000004.1:11654506-11670184 GCA_024678245.1 Erythroxylum densum
CTTGTTTTGTTTTAAAACTGTTGAGTCCTAGTTGTGGGTAAATAGGCATGCCTAGAAGGGTCTGCAGCTGCTCCTGTTATTGACACCTTGGTGTCTCCTGTATCGATACTTCGGTGTCTCCTGTATTGACACTTCGGTGTCTCCTGATATCGAGACATATGTCTCTCCTCTTGATACCAATCATGGTATCTCCTGTATAAGTCCCGTTACCCACTTCTGTAAATGAATTTAACAGTTATATGATTTTGTATTCTGATTTTTGTTTGATTCTGATATAAACAAGAAATTGTGTTCTGATTATGAAGAGTTTATACCCTCTCTTGAGACTCAGTTATATTTTCTATACAATATGTTTGAGATCCAATATAATATGTTGAATTGTTCGTTCCGATAAATTGTTAATGCATGCTTTGATATATCATCATTGTATATATTTAGTTGTAAGTTTAAGCATATATTAGTTATTGCTCACTAAGTTATATGCTTAACACGGTAGATTTGCCCCGTGTAGGTTCAGAGAGAAGGACATAAGGATTGGGACGAGTCAACCGCAATGGCCAATAAAGTCTAAGTCTTGTTTTGTCAAAATTGTATTTTTGGAGTTTGTTTTTGGCTTGTTTTTTTATGTATATGACTTTGGATTTATTTGAAGGTTTGTAATAACCCTAATTCAGGCTGGTTTCTGAAATTATGTTATGTTCGTATGTTTTGGAAATGTTTATTTTTGGATGCTATGCTTATGTCAAATGTTGACGAATGTTTCATATTTATTGGTTTTGTTTGATTCTGTATGCATGTATCATATGTTGTCTGCGTGGCATCCCCGTATCCTCCTAAGGGGTATAAGGGCGTCACACATACAACATGGTCAAGTGATTTGACGTGAGCATTATATCATCCACATGCAGTAATAGGAAGATAACTTTGCTCTCCTTGACCTCATAGTATAAGCATTTTTTTAATTTTATTTTCCATGAAGCCGAAAGAGGTCATAACCTCATCAAATGGAAGGTATTACTTTTAGGAAGGTTTGATGTAAACCATATATTGATCTACATAACTCCCAAACCATGTCAGTTCCTTCTAGATCTTGGGATCCTTCAGATTGTACAATATACACCACTTCATAAAGGTCTTTATTCAGGAAAACGGTTTTGACAATCATCTGATGAAACTCTATATCATCATGAGCTACAATTGTCTTAATAACTCAAAATGTATCATACGAGGAGACAAGAAAAAAGGTAATACAAAGTTAACCTTTCTCTTTGAGTGAACTATTAGGAAATTGAGCGAGCTCATAAATTGCTAAACTTTATCCTGAAATCCTTTAGGTCCAAAAACTTCATTTACAACTGACGAGTTTGTAGTTCTGCTACAAATCAACTAGTTCCCAGATCTTACTATGCTCTATGACTTGCATCTCGTCATTCATCGCATCCCACTAGATATCCAAATTGGGTCCAGAAATAGCTCTTGCAAAAGTAACTGGAATCGTCACATGTCTAATAGCATAGTTCTTTACACCTGATAAACTTTGTAATCAGATGGGATAGCAAGTCGTCTTACTCTAGTGGATTTACTTAACTGTATTAGATCTTGTACCCCCAGGAACCTCTGTGTGTATAGGTATGGGCTCCTGGTCCTATACAGGCATGGTACAAAGACCTAGATCCACCAGATCTAACTGTATAAGTAGCGGTTACATGGTGCTATCATCTGAAGGGTTAATGGGCCCGCCATCATTATAAATATGGTATTCCAAATTTTGGTCCCTCCTTCTCTACAATAAAAGTTGTAGCCTTAAGGTGGTTGAGATATCATACTAGATAGCAATAAGTGGAACGACATGTAATTTTTCTTTATATGGATTATACTACCTCTATAGGGCAGCCTGATACACGAATGTGTGCAAGGCTGGGTTTCCAAGCTTTTAGATAATTAGATAGATTAGTCCTGCTCTGCATTGACTTTTCAAATCCCTTAGGGTGCAGTTATGCCTTTCGGCAATACATCATTTTGCTGAGAACTACTCGGCTTAGTGAATTAAGTCACTATTCCAACTGATTCTAAATATCTGGCAAACAGACCTTTCAAAATCCTGAAACACCATGATTGCCATGATATTCTCCTTTACGGTCAAATCTGACTATCTTGATGAATTTTTTCCATTTGGCTCTCAATGTTTAGTCTTTAAGCAATAACACATAACTATGATGGGAATAATCATCAACAATTGTCAGAATACATTTAGAATTACACAATGCAACTATATAAGGTCTACCGATATCTTTATGTATTATACTCAACAAGTCAAAAACATGAGTTGATCTCAATATCCTTACTAGTTAACTTACCCATGCAACATTCAGCACATGTTCCTAGATCATCATAATCTAGAATTAAGAAATGCCTTCCTTGATCAATCTCTCAACCTTAGCTCTGGAAATGTGGCTTAAACTTTTATGGCACACCACGTATGACTTCTCATTTATCAGGGTCCTTCATTTCATAACTTGTTTAGAAAGATACGAAGAAGCATTTATCTGATTTGAGGTAAGACACATTCTATACAAACCATATGATAAGAAGGTTGTACCATTATATTTTGCATTAAACAATTATACAACAGAAGTATTAAATACAAAACATTAACCCTCTTTGTCCAAAATTGATCAAAAGATCATATATAAAATGTGTCGTGTAAAACCTAAATGAACCTTACAACAAAGTTTAGTACATACATCCTCTATAGATATTACTTCCACTTATTTATTGTTGTGAACCATCAATTTCTCCTTTTCGTTATTTGGTTTTATCCTTTATATGAACTACTGCATTGTGAAAGAACCTTGATCAAATGTTCCACTAAATAGCCACCATGTACTTAATGCGACTATCGTAAATTAGATTCATAAATTGACAAACCAAATAGTAACCTGATGGTCTCAGTCTTTCCCTTTAAACCTCAAACTACTGGTTTCTTTATGCCCCTAGGACCTTTATCAGCACTGGTTTGACCAACTTCAGCATGTGGAGAATATTAGAACTTTCTATCTTTGAACTTGGTGGGCTTCATCTTTGTCATCCTTTTAGTTGCTTTGAGGGCTATGGGAGTAGCAAGCTTGAGTTTCTCCTCATCAGCAACGAAATAGGCTATTAAAGCATTGAAGTCCCAACATCTTCAATCTATTGTGAAGATGAATTATTCTCGATATGTACTCCATCACTCCCCTTTTCTTCCACATACCTTATGGAGAATAATTTTTTCATCAAGACACTTGTCTCAACATCAGATGAGACTGTACACCTCTGGGAGATATTATCAAGAAATTCCTTTGCTATGTCTATGTTTGAAAGTCCACTTAGTAGATGGTTAGGAATGGATCTCTTAATGGTCATCAGATATAATCTATTAGACCGATCCCAGGTTTCATAGGCTACTTTGTGAGTTTTCAAGGTCATAGATGTAAATGGAGATGACCTATCCATCTGTATGGTCATATCAACATCAGCTATCTTCATAGCATTCAATACATCCTCTGTCCACTTCTTTGTATTGAAACCAGTCAGGGTTTCAATGGTGACACTGATTTTGTTGACTAAAAAGGTGACTTGAAGATGATAATATTTAAATCAGCACAAATGTAGGACAACAACTATACTCAAAGTCATTAAATAGTATCTTCACTGAAAATCCAATCACACATATTATGAAACACCTTTGGGCTGAATACATAATATATGCAATTAGACCTCCACATAAAAACAACCAGATTACAAACTATCAACTCTTATGACACTACCACTTTTGGGCGAATAGATCACTTGAGCAATAACTTTCCTCCATCTATTGCATTTATTCACATCTCAAAATGTTATGTAAGGTCAACTCCTTTTGGCAGAATAACCAAATATAAAATCAGAGACATCCCCCAACATGCAAGCAGAACAATTCAAAATACTGACTTGAAAGGCCACTTTGGTGACTACATTATCATCAACACTCAAAAAGTCCACAAACACAAGGGATACATCTTTATGTTATCCTCACATTCTTCATAGACATATAATATGTGACAATGTTACATCGATAAATACAAAAAATCGAATTCACAGTCTTATTGTCACGCACTCTTGTTGAAGACATTCTCTGAAAATTTCATTTAAGACTTTCGTAAAAATCTTAGTAGAGTGACTATCATGCATCACTGGACACTGAACCGACCACCTAAGACATGAAAACCTCATGTATCTCCCTTATAGCAAGTCCGTTGCATGAAAATTCACTCAAAAATGACTTCAAAATGTCTTAATTTGTTTTTTGGTTGACTATCATGCAATCCCGAATACTGAGTATGAGACTCGAGACATTTTATTATGCCTTTATATCTAACTAATCATTTTGATAAAATATTTTTGTTTTGTAGGATTGTTTAGGAGTAATAAACAATACACATTGATGTGTATGCTTAAAACCAATTAACCAATACCATATAGGGGTAAAAGATTTGATCCAACTTAAAAAAATCATTTGTTATTGCTTATTTGACATGAGTTTCACGTATATAATGACTAGATGTGAAGGTACCGCGAGTTATTTTAAAAACAATATTAATTTTATCAAATTAATTTTCTATAGCTTCACATGGTATTACAATATCTTATAAAAATATAGTAATTATGATTAGTTTTTATTAGATTTTTGTTAATATTATATTCTTTATATGTTCAAGTAAGTTTTATTTAGTTAGCATGGGCTATATATTGTTAGGTTTAGATTTCTTTCAACATATGAAAGTGAGAGAAGAGATTATAAAGAAGAGAAAGACCACAAGGTTCATAGTAATTGTTTATCTACATGTATTCTTAATTGAGAAATGTTTTTGAGATGTTTTTGAGATGTTTTTGACGTTTTACAAGCAAAAATCCTTGCAATTTCACATGTCTAATTATGATATGAAGAAGCAAAATATAATGTTATTGCTTGTTGTGCAACTTGGAGTCACAATACAAGTCCTCTACAAACTTACAAAGAATCAACACCCCACAATTTATCATTACATTTAAGTGAGGATTTAAATCCTAAGTCCTCTACAATCTTATAAAGAATCAACACCCTACAACTTATTATTGCATTTAAGTGAGGATTTAAATCCTACGTCTTATAATTCCGCAATTACCGTTTCGAGATAGCATACCTCTTATCTTGATATTTATTTTCTACATCTCTACTCCCTTAAAATGGGGAATGAGTCAACATGTATTCTCCAAGTAGTACAACTCCACACTTATATAAGGACATATCCACATTTAAGTAAAGGATGATACATTTCTCTAAACTTTAAACTTTCTAACTCTTTATAACTACACTAATTTAGGCAATATAGAGTTACTGTCATGAAATAACATGACTTTTTTTTTTCTTGTAGGCCTACTCATCCCATAACAAAGATTGTCAAAGTACCACCTAATAAAAAAGATTTGAAAATCTGAAGCTCATCCCAAAAGACATCATAAGGAAACAACTGTAGGAAAATTCCGGTGCATGCAACACATACACGCGGTGCGGAAAGCAAAAAAATTTATTCCAGGACTTTCCCGAAGTTCAGGATTTATGTGTCGATACAAAGAAGTACTAGAATTCTCAAACCACAACAACCAAAGAAGATCGTCTCTAACGATATCCACGCAGAGGTCAGATAATCTAACCGAATCAAACTCTTTGATCTGGAAATAGCTAGAATAAAAAAGAGAGTGCTAGCTCTTACCTTTATTCTTGGAGAGCATGTGAAGAGGAGGAAGTAGATGAAACTTGAAAGTAGATGATGGAGAGCTTCGGATGGCTTGAAAAACTTGGTTTTTGAACTTGTTAAAAGCTCTTCTTATCTCACAATCATCATCCTTCCTTTTTAGCTTTCATTAAATGCTGAAGTGGTCAGGTCATACTAGGGTCGGTCCTACCGGGTTTCGAGTGTAGAAAAACACTGGAGACCTGTTTCAGCAATATCGATATCACGATCTCATCGGGACATATCCCGATCTCATCAAGATCTATTTAGTTCTATTGCTTTCTATATAATGGATCTCTATCCAAAACCATTTTACAAATTCTCTAAGTCACTCTTATGCGTATGACCCATTAGGTTCCCGATTATGTTGGCCACTTAGATTAACACTTAATCCAAGCAAGTCATGAGTGGTGTCTAGCAACATATCATGACCCTCAATTGACCAGAAAGTAAGTGGTTTGACGAATGAACCCGTGCTCATCAAGAACCATCTCACTCACCCTCTCATAGACAATTGCTATGCAATTCGTCCTTTCACCATGATATACCCTACTTTGTTATGAGTATAGGCAAAGTGTCAACTCTCACTAGATTTATTACGTCAAATCTAGTCCAAGTGCTATCAGTTCTCGTCCTGGGACTCATTACTTTATATGTCAATGAAGACATTCTTTATGACATATGTACTCCGGTCAGAGATTTTCAAGTAATAACCTCGACAAGAGGTCGTGGGTATCATCTTCTGCTATCACAGAAGTGGTGAATCCTATATTGGTTACTCAATTACCTTCGAATACCTCAAGTTGTATCCAATCACCACCCTATGAATAACCTCTACAAGGCAATAAGGAATGGAATCAAAGCACAGAATTAGTATCCAAGATATCCTTGAATACCTCAAGTCTAAGGATACTTGCACCACTGCTATGATGAGATTATCACTGACATTAAAATAGGATATCCATATGATGATCTCATGGTAGGTCATCTAATGTACTTACTACCTTTAGTAAGCATCCACATCTCAACTCTAAATATCTCATGTTTACAGTTTCTGAGACTCACTGCTTGATCGCATCAAGGAGTTTGATATGTGCTAGTCTATCCGAATTAACGATGTCTAATCTCATTAATCCTATGGTTAGGGATAATTTAGATACTGACATAATTGCACATGATAGGAATCTCAATAGTATGATCATATCATAATTTCCTTCATGCTATGTCATATATCATGGAGTTTATTAATTTTCTTATAGATCAATATCAATTCATAAATAATTAACACCAAATTAATGAAATATGCCTTTCTTTATTGTTGAAAATAAAGTCTGTACACAACTTTGTACAAAACGTGCTAAAGGTGATTGTCTTTAGGGCACTACTCTAACAACAACTAGATAAAAGAATTTGAATTTTAAGACCTTATTTATATGAAAAAAGAAAATTTCTTCCTAAAAATGCAAATGGAGCTTGTAAAAGTATTATAAATGTTCTTGGTCATAATTTAGCTCATAAAAGCAAAATGTATCTTATACTCAAATTGAAATCAACATGATTTAATATGAATGCAGCAGCTTTAGCAACCATAGTATGCTTTCATGCTCTAGTGAAGGAAACGCAAACCTGTAAAGTAGTTTGTAGAAAAGGTGGAGACAAATCATAAAAAGGATATTAAACTTTTGTTTTATGTATGATAATAAATTACATTGTGGCATAAGTCATCGAGCTTCTAACATCAAAAGGACGACATTATTTGGACAAAGAATGTCTGGTGATAAATCATTGACCGTCAAGCTCTGAAAAAGGGTGAATGCATGCAATTTAGGTATAGTGATTATCCCTGAGACAACTTTAGACATTGTAAGTCGACTGGATAGGTTTTCTTGAACACCTAGAAATCATATGTTGATATATCACAAACTCATTGCCCCAAAACCTATTTTGTATCCATAACTGATGCAACTTTTTGGTGTCATAATCAACACAATGATATGTTAAAATTCAGTAAGATTAAGGTGGTAAAGGGAGGCAAAAGAATGCAAACTTAGGTATAAAAGAAATTGACTCGTCGAGATAGAAGTCATTGTTCTACTTTACAATACAGTCTCAAAGGGTAAGAATCAATTTGAAGCCATCAGAGTTTACTGAGAACCTACATACCATACTCGAAAGACATATAGAAACAACATTTATATTCAATGCAAAATTACTGAAGGGGCTTGCAGCTTAAACCGTAGTGAAACATAAACAAGAATTTAGAGTAAAACATACCAAATCACAAGTCATCAAATACATTTAAAAAGTGAAAAATACTTGATGTTATCTCTTAGGTTGTGACATTTATCAAATAGTGAAAGAAATGTGTAAAACACTTGGGTATGGTTTGGTAACCAATAATAAAGATATGGGAATGAGAATGCAACCTTTATTCGTTAACTTTTGTTTGATTACTTGTAATAGACAAAATAGGAAATGACTGAATGAATCTTAAACAATCTTAGACTTTTATTTCAAGGTCTGTCTATATAAGTTGGAATAAGAAATTTGGAATAAGAGATAAAATGATATTATTATAATATTATCAAAATATTATCAAGATATTAATTCTTATAAGAATATTATCATCAAAATCACTTATTGCTATCTTTTATGTTAATTTCTTTAATAATTATTTATTTTGTTTCAATGATATTTTTATTCTTATCATAAAAATCATTCATAATTTTTTAGAAATTAATAACTTTTTAAATCATTAAATTTTTTATTAACTATTTATAAAATATAAAATATTTTAATCAATTATGTACTAAATAAATTATATAATAATTAAATATATGTAAAAAAAATTCTCATTGTCATTTTTAATATTTAAGATGAAATATTAACATAAATATTTATTTATTTGGTTGCAATGAATTTTCCATTGGCTGCAGTAAGTTTCTGTATTGGACGCTAAACTACTAAAGTTCTGTAAGGTCAAGTTAATGTATTTTCCAGTTGGGCATTTGGTCTAGGGTGTGAGAGTTCTCAAGTTCAATTCTCGGAATGACCCATTTTTTTCACCCTTTTAGGCTTTTACCATTTTTTCACGAAGAAAGCGGAAATTTTCTCTGAAACTTTTGTATTCATTTTCACGGAGAAAGAGGAAATTTTCCCTGTCCAAAGCGGCAAAATACTGATCGAGGAGTGAAAAGACGAACTTGCCCCCACCCAAAACAAAAAAGGTTGACCAATAGATAAAGAGAAATACTTGTAACAGTTTAAGGGGCATTCCGAGAATCGAACTCGGGACCTCTCGCACCCAAAGCGAGAATCATACCACTAGACCAAATGCCCGGATGAATTTTAGTTGTTTTAATATTACATAATTGTATGTTTTCTCACATTGCTCTCAACCTTTTCTCAGTTTCTGTCCATCCTTCTCGTGGTTATTCCGTCTCGTGCTGGTCCTATTACATATATCGTATGTGATAAGGTATGAATTTGTTTTAGACTTCTAGTAAAAACCAATCAGTTTGTGCTAAAACTGCATATGGACATTCCTCACCTGAACCTCCCATTTACCCGTTGCAATTGTTCAATAAGCTGGATGTCCGCTTCTGCTCAATCCATTGCATTATATGTAACCGTCAAACAGGTTTTTTTTTAAATTGTTATTATCATATGTGCTATAAGAAAATAAGAAATTGAATGCTTTGTTCTTTCTATTCGGTGGTAGTGAGATAGGTAGGGAACAAAAGGAGATTGAATCTACTCGTAAGTAGTTAAAATAATGGTGAGAAGACTTGATTGTGATACTGAAGTAATTGTTATATAATCTGTGCTGAAAATGTGACGCTGGTGGATGATTTTGTGATGCTGATGATGAAAAGGCGATTGTCCATGAGAACAAAAGGTTCCGGTAGTTCGTTACAGTATCATCATTTAAGGCCGAAACGAACTTCCAGTCCTACTTCCAGTTTGATGCTTACCCCAGAAACAATAATAGGTTCAATTTTTTTCATCTGAAATTTCATCATCCCAGAAAATAATTATGCACATACATAAATAAAGACTCCAAGAACAGAACAGTGCTATTAGAATTCCAAACTTCAGTAAGATACAAAAACAAAAGTAGGCCAATTTGATCAGCCTAATGATTGGCTTCGGGGACTGGGGCACTGGTATTGAAATTATCAAAGCCTCCACTTGATGTTGACACCGGAGGTGCTTGGTAAGTTGCATGATGAACCATGGCGGAGGGACCAATAGGAGGTGCCGGCGCTCCTGTACTTCCGGGAGCAGATGCTGGCGCAATCCCTGCAGGAGGCCTCGGAACACCATTTAATTGACCTGATAAGGTAGGAGCACCCGGTGGCGCCAACATTGGCGGCATGCCTGGAGCGGACATATAACCTGACAATGACATGAGAACGATGAAATTCGCCATTATTTTTAATATTGCATTCTATGCTAATAGCAAAGCTGAAGAGGAAGAAGCAGATATTTAAGTGTCAAGCTAGACATGGGATACCAATTACAAGTTGCAGCAGTTTTGCAGTAAACATGCGCTCAAAGAGAAGATAACTACACCTATCACACAAATTGATTACCAAAAGCAGTACCATACGCTAACTGTGATCATAATTAAAACTGGGAAAATGCATAACATAACACCCATATAAAAGTAGCAAATAAAGCTACATGGATCTAAAGAATCCCCAACCTCAGAAATAAATAGAAACAGCAAAACACCATTGACCAACAACAAGAGCTCAAAATCCATAAAGCTACATGGATTTAAAGAATCCCCAATCACAGAAAATAAACAGTAGAAACAGCAAAATGACATTGTCCAACAACCAGAGCTCAAGCCCAACAAGTGACCAAGAGTAACAGCTGTTCAAAAACACATACATACAAACAAAGCTTGGAGCATGAAACAGAAAGCATAACCTCATGATTATTAATTACCTGGAGCACCAGGAGCGGGTCTTGGTAAAACAGGGGGCCTAATTGCAGGGAATGCAGCACTCCCGGGCATGGGCATTATGGGTGTTGGTAGAACAGGGAGGCGGGGCCTCTGGGTGAGTAAATGCTGGTTGTATGCAGCTCCAACCTGCTGGAATGCTGCTGCTTGACCCAGATGTTCTTTTATTCTTTGGTCGATCAAACTTTGGGTTTGTTGCTCCTCAAATTGTTGATAGTATGTTCTCACATTTGCCTGACAATTAGCCACATAAACCAACATTCAAAAAGTGAAGTTTATGAAGATATGTAAGCAAGTATCACCTAAGAACACAAATTAGAAGTACCTTATGTTTGTAACCCGCATTGTGCTGTTTTCTAACAGAAGGCTGAAACATATCTCCAAAAAAATAAAAATTTAATCAGCAACGCAAAACATTAACTTCCAACAAACACACAACAGACAAAACTACCCAAAAAATGCATGACAAGTGAAATTGGCAACAACCATGAATCGGACAACAAAGAATTAAAATAAACAGTGAGAGAGGAGACGAAGAATCTAGAACTTAACCAGAAACATAAGAAGAGAACTTACAGAGTCGTGGGTCAAGTAGGTGTCACAGTAGTCACAATAATACCTACAAAATTCAATCCCAGAAAACGATATTTTCATCCCTTTCTCTTCGAAATACAAGATAGGTTTTACGAGAAATTAAAGATAAGCTGAAGAAGTATTCCAAAAATGAGCGTACCGAGGCATGATTTTGTTGAGCTCTAAACTTGCGATCCCAACCCCAAAGAACGGCAATCGTCAGACGAAAAACCCTAACTGAGAAACACAGGAAAACCCAGGAAGCTGATGGTTTCTTTGTACTGTGTGCTGCTGACCATGAGAGTTCTGTGCCCACAGCGCTTAATAAACCGTTCACTTTCAATCAAACGGTGGCAAACTACTGCATACTTTGGATCGGTCACTCCAGAGCTTCTAGTAAGTTCTTCTTTTTTGCCGAGTACGCCGTCGTTGGGAAAAGTTTATTTCTCAACTCTTAGCGAGCTAATGCAACGACTTCACTAGATCTCTTCTCGGCCCAATTAGTAGGATCAAAATTTTTTATTGGTAAATCCCAAAAAATGAATGTACTTAATTGGATCAAGAACCAAAATTAAGAGGAAACAATCTTAGAAAATTAAAGCATTTAATTAGAAAGTGAAAATGTTAATAATTATTTTAAAATTCAAACTTTAAATTAATATAATTTGACCTTATAGAACTTCAATTTAATATAATGTGATTTGAATTTCCATGCAATAAATCATACTTGATTCTTAGATTCTATCATGTCATATACATCACTTTTTAATTTCTCATTCTCAATAATACATACATTTAAGAGTTTTCCAACCTCAGATAATTTCTTCCTCTTTTAAGTTATTATTTCTAGACATTTAACAAGTTCTTTATAGGACACAAATATGGTCATTATCATTTAGAGAGCTTGAACTAAATGATACCTCATTATTATTTACAATAAAGCACATGTGAAACACCTTATTATTTGATTCTCTATTTTAATAATCATTTACATCATCATATATGATCTTTAATGCTCTCTTTTCTTTGATCTTTCTCTTTTTTTTCTCCTTTCTACTTCATTTTTATCATTACATAAATTCTCATCAAGCTTGTTATGTGTAATATAAATATCATTAACACTCATATCATTATGAAAACCATTAACATATATAAGATCAAATATATGTTAAATATCACGAGTATTTTGACACATTTTGAAACTTTAGAGAGTACATTTATTTCTAGTCAAAAAATAAAATGTGCATTGCCTTACTATTTAATGAAATAAGTTTATTATCATTCCTATTCACTAACTCTTCTCTACCGGCTCCTATAAATTAAAATCTTCAGTTATAAGAAAGGATTTCATCCTAATCCTCCAAAATAAGTAATCATTTATACTAAAGTTGGAGAAATATTAGTATCTTGTCTCTTTTAACTAAAAAGTGAATCAAATTGTGATATAATAAACTTTGCTCTGAATTTTCTGAAAGTATATATGAGTCTTACTATTATACCAATTGTTAATTTAGAATGATTCCACCGAACAATTCTTGATCTATATCCACTTTTTAAGTTTCACCTAAGAATTTGCTAACTTCTTATTTCAATAAATATATAACAATCCTCCTTTCAACTTCTTCTTTGTTGTGGTCAAAGAGGACCCTTGCAATCATCTTGTTTTGTGATGAATTCAAAATAATTCTTTGCAAATCTTGATCAAGGTCAGAAGGAACCCTCACAAAGTACATTATAGCAATTTCTCTAACTACAATAATTATACAACTCAAAAACTTCTTCTTGTGCTCACACCAATTAATAAATGCTTGATACGTGTTATCTAATGCATCACATAGTCTCTCAAGACTCTTAACAACTCTTTGTTATACCTAACTAATATTTCACAATTTACATGTGATCTATTTATACTCAAAATAACCTAAAATAATCGTTATAAATAAAAACTAGATTTTCCAAATCTTAATAATAATATCATTAGTCATATTAGTCAACCAATGTATCGATCAATACATCATGCTCATGCATTTCATGTATTGATCAGATAGCTTACTTTAAGAATGATTAATGAAAGAACAAATCAGAAATGAATCTGTAATAAATCAAAAGTGAATATTGGAGTCATAATCCTAACGGAGACTCAAGGATACGATGTAGAATATGTTACTCAGAGTGTATGCATTTTTATTGATGTAAAGTATCCAACTAGGTGAATGGATTCTTGAAATTAAGGTGACATTAAGCATAAGAGATACAAATCAGATATGATGAATATGTTACCAACACAAGAAGTTAATTTTGCAATTAAATTGAAATGTGTGGAGAAACTAGAACGAATGAGCAGGTGTTAGAATAAATTCATATGAAAATCAGAGAAAATCAAATAAATTGAGAAAATCATTTGAGAAAAGAAGTCAATTGGGAAAAGTCAATTGGAAAACTGAAAATAACATGAGATAATACTACTTCATCGAGGAATTAGATTCTTAAAGAATTACGAGAACAAATTATAAGCACAAAGAGTTTTGGGTTATATCTGTTAGAGTTAACAATGCACCCAATGGTATTATGGTATTGAAAATTTATTTGATCCAAGTAAAACTGGATCAAATAGTGACTATGATTATAAATGATATATCGAGTGTATTCGAAAAGCAAAGAGCATATTGTGAAACTTGAGGATAAATCTTACATATCATTAAGGTAAAAATAATTATAGGCTGAGTTCAATAAGAGTGAATCTTAGCTTGATCAAATAAAATGTTAGATCTTATAGTATCTGAACAGGGCGTATTAGGAGACCCAAGGAAATAAAGGTAATGAGGAAGTAAGAAACGCAAGGGATGCATATGAGATCCAGAGTTTTCTTGAACTAGTTGTATACGGGATATTACCAGAAATTGTTAAGAGATTTTTTTACTGATCTTATCCCGTGATTAAAATGTTTGAGGAAAAATGTGTAAATCGTATCAGTGATAAATGTAAAAAGGAGCTTTGAGGAATTATAACACCAATGATAATAATATCATTTGGAATTGGAGATTATGAAATGTATATTGATGTTCACATCAGAGATTAGGATGAAATCTAATGCAACAAAATAAAGTAATTTCATATGCATTGAGACAAATAAAGTCTCATGAGTTGATTATTTGATACATGATTTAGAACTTGTTGCAATAGTGATTGTTTTGAAAGCTTGGAGACATTATATGTACAAAAACATTTTTGGATATATATAAATATGCTGATCATTAAAGTTTAAGGCAATTGTTGAGTTTGAATTGGAAAATGCTATTTGGTGACTGAATCAAAAAGAATGTGTACCCGATAAAGAAAATTTAACGAAGGGATTACTAGAGAAAGCACAAGTAACAGCCTAAGCTAGACATCCTAGTAGGAATATGCTGAAATAGTATTTAACTGTTAAGGATGTAGAAACAAGTGGCTGATTGTTTGAATTTCCAATAGCCTTAACGGTTGGAGATATGCTTAAAAACTTATATTTTGGAGTCCATAGGATCATGAGGTTAATGTACAGTTTTAATTGAATTTAAGCATATCAATCACTATCATAGGGATATTGTTAGGATATTGTATGAGGTGTTATTCGACTAAAAGGGTTGTTGTCCTTACATTGAAATGAAGAGGACCCAAAAATGGTTAAAGGTCAAAATTAATTCGAGACATTATTAGTATGTGAAATGAATCTGTAATAGGAGTTAAGTGATTCAAAAAAGATGAATGAGTTAAGTGGATCAACATCAAAGTTATGGAATATCGTGAGATAGACATAAGAGTTGGGTGTATTGAAACTAAATGGGTGTAAAATGGCAAGTGAAAGATGAAATACTTCTGAGAGTGTCACCTTGGCAAGGTGTGCTTAGATAGAGATAAAGGTGTGAACAGGTTAGGAAAAAGGGGGAACTAAGCTCGACATAAATTGGTCCATATGAAACTATTGTGAGAATAGGACCATGAATTTTTGAGTTAGTATTACTAGTAAAAGTGATATGTGAATATGCTAAGAAATAGTGATATGATCTGACAAAGATGTATTGTCAGCTTGCAAAATGAAAATTTCGAATAATTTGAGATATTATGGAACTAGTTAAGATAGTGAATGATAAAATAAATGATTGAAAGACCTAGTGAGTCTATCGACTATAGTCATTTGGATGAAAGTATTTGAGTAAAGAGGTTATATGAAAAACAGAGGAGCATATGAGGAAAGATTACCCTTGCCTTATTGATCTATCATATATAAATTTCGACGACAAAATTTCTTTTAAGGAGGAGAGCGTTGTAGCATCCCGTTAGCCATCTTAAGGCTACAATTAT
>JANPWT010000004.1:11694377-11710890 GCA_024678245.1 Erythroxylum densum
ATTAATTATAATATTTAAATTAATTATAATGTAATTAATTAATTATACTATTTTAATTAATTAATTACAATAGTTTAATTAATGATTAAATTATATTTTAATTAATTATAATATAATTCATTTTTTTATTTTGATTAATTATATTTTAATTAATGAATGAATTATATTTTAATGAATTATTTGTAATTAATTAAAAATATTTTAATTAATTAATTAATATTTAAAATGTTAAAAAAAAAGAACCACTACTAAGAAATAAGTTTCATCCATTTATTACATAGAGAATACAAAAGATTATCCAAAAGTGAGATATCAAACTATTTATCCTGTAATAATAATCAATAACTAACAATTCAATCAATAACTAACAATTCACTTTTCATTCGTAACATAGTAACCTATTCTTTAAATCTAGTAATCAAGCACCCCTCAATATTTCACGTTATTCATATGAAATATACAAGCACGGCAAAGCCAACCTTGATTACCTTTAAATCCTCCTTACTTTTCTACCTTAGCCCATTGATCCAATGCTGTCAGTCTTTCCTATTGAGGTTCATATGTCGTAGCTGAAATAAACCGAGGGAAATTCTGACCAGAGAGGTCGTGCATGGCAACACTCAAATCCATCCTTATGTTTTACTACGTAAGATTAACTTTTGTATAGGCGGTTGAAAGAAACGTACAGTACTTCGGCATTTTGCACAGAAGACGGAACATGTTATTTTCGTAGGAGACTACCCTTCTGGCTTCCGGGGACAGAACACTAGCCAATCAAAATTCAAGATCATGATCGAGGCCATGCATGAGATGAGGGGGGAGTCGAAACGGAGGGGCATTGTAGTCATTTAAGCAGCCAAATTTGTAAGCGCTCTGGTCCAAGCTCAACGAATGGAAACAACAGTTAGGTCGATATCGTAAATTAAGCAAAGGTTGAGGCCCTTTTTGTGCATCTAATTATAATATTATGTATGGGAGATCCAACTTTGCCATCAACAAAAGCCCCAATTTTCACAGCGACGACTCTGCGAGGGAAAAAATAAAGAAAATTCGAAGAAACAACAAAAAGAAGAAGGGAGGAGAGAGAAAGAAAGGCCAGAGGGTGAATTTTAGAAAGACGGAGGAGTTGTAGAGAGAGAGAGTGCTATATATACTTGTGTGTGTTTTTAGGCAGTAATGGCGGAGAAGAAATCGAGCGAGGAGAGCGTGAAACTGTTTGTAGGTCAAGTACCTAAGCACATGACAGAAGCTCAGCTTATCGCAATGTTCAAAGAGTTTGCTTTGGTGGACGAGGTCAACATCATCAAAGACAAGACCACGCGAGCTTCTAGAGGTTTCTCTTTCTTTCTTCTCACATTCTTCAAATCTCTCTTTTATTTCTCTCTTCTTAAGAGGCTTTGCTTTCTGCATGATTCGGAGTTCTTTTTTCTTTGGATTAATCTGAGATTTCCGGCGTTTGAAACCCTAAATTGAGTAGTTTTTGTGGTATGTAAAACAGGTTGTTGTTTTGTAATATGTCCGTCGAGGCTGGAAGCGGATAAGGCGGTCAATGCTTGTCACAATAAGAAAACGTTGCCTGGGGTTAGTGCTTTTTGTGATCTCTAGTTATTGTTTTCTTTGAATTATGTTGCTCAAAGCTTACTGCTTGTAGTGCGTAATTGCTGATCTCAAACATTGTATTAGTGGATAAGTATTGGTCTTGTAGTACATAGGACATTCTTAACAATGGCTGTTTCCGGCATTCTGTTTGATTTAGTTGGAAGTTAAAAGAATGAGGGGGTGATTTTGAATTTGCTGAAATTTGTTGAGCCTATCTTATCTTAAATGGCTCTGATATTAATTTTGTGATCCCTAGCGGAGTTGGATTTATCTGGTTGTATAGTAATACCACTGGACTGTACAATGCAGCATTTAATGATGTAATTGGTCTATGCAAAGTTCTTCAGTGAGGTGGACTTCAGCAAAATGCGTGATGGCATTTGTAAAAAGGATTGATGGGTGCATCCCTTGCATGAAGCAAATGGAGATGCCAACTCCAATTTAGAAGATTTAAAAGAAAATTTTATTTCTTTCTTCAAAGTGCAGAGACTTGATGAACATTCTGAGTCTCGTGACGAACATTATTAACTGGATTGACTGGGGAATGGCAAACTGTGGCTTGATATTCATTTCACTTATTGGTTTGTAATGTCAAAACAATAGATTGTGGGTTACAATTGTTTCATAAAAGATATTATTGAGTCTGCATAGCCATCTGGTGGTTCGTTCATTCTAAGCAATGAAATGATACTATTAGGCAATTTTTTAAACAAATGATATCACGATTAACTGTCACAATAGGCAGCTATCTCAATATTAAAAACTATGATCAATTGAATCATTTTGTGACAACTTTTGACATAGATAAACCCTTATTCGTTGTTACCATTGTGCTTTTGAGGCTTGACTCTTGTCAACTTATTTTAATGAATTATCTTTTTAATTTAATTTCTCATTAAGTCTGTTTGGGCTTGATTTGGTGCATAGATTGATTGAGATACTGTGACAATCATAACTTCTGCGCAAATAAATTCCAACTATTTTTATGTATTTGTTTTTCGTTACATTTTGACGCATTGGTGTCGCTGCCTCTCTAATTGGAGTGCATCCTGTTCTTTTGTCAACTTCAGGCATCTAGTCCATTGCAAGTGAAGTATGCAGATGGCGAGTTGGAAAGGCTAGGTGTAATATAATTTCTTGACATGATACCTAGTTGTCTCTTATATTGCTTTATCCTGATTCCTTTCCAGATACTGGTGTTTTAGATTATTTTGAGAAATTTTAGTAGATTATGCTTTTGTGCTTTTTTGAATGATTTGTTACTTTCCTTTCAATCCAGAGCACAAACTCTTTGTGGGTATGCTTCCAAAAAATGTTTCAGAAGCTGAAGTGTCTGAATTGTTCTCTAATCATGGAACTATAAAAGACCTACAAATTCTAAGAGGTTCTCAACAGACAAGCAAAGGTGCTTATTTCCCTTTTGGTTCACAAATCCAGAAGAAATGAAATGGTAATTTTGATTTTTGCTACTTAAATTTGTAGGCTGTGCTTTTCTGAAGTATGAAACAAAAGAGCAAGCCATCGCTGCCATGGAGGCCACCAATGGAAAGCATAAAATGGAGGTTTGTGATTCAAACATGTTTGGCTCAAAGTATCCTTAGTAATTCTTTTAGCCTTGGAAGATTGCTTTATCTGTTGTATTACATTTAGATTCACTGTTTCTTTTGTTGGATAAGTTGTTTTCTTAGTTTGTACTTTCTAGTACAATTTTGTATTCCAAGTTTAGGATGTGTATGTATCAACAATATATCTGAGGTAAAGGCCAGCTTTTGTCTAATGTGAAAATGAGTTCTGAAAGTACTGTCCCTATTACAGTGAGTTCTTCTCCATGTCAACTGAACTAGAAGCTTGTCAAGCTAAACCAGTAATGTTCTGGTCAGGAAGCAACTTTAATCTGACACAGTCTACAATTCCTTAAACTTTTAGTTATACTAGACAGTTTAATTATTTTATCTGTAGCTTGAGGGAATAGTTTAACACACATCAATTGTTCAATGTTCTATGCTGACAATTAAATCAGATAGAGGAGGAAGTAGTGGCATTATAATAGTTTAACTAACCATTCTTATGTTGGTATGGGTTCGCTGAAACTAAAAGGCCTGCCCATATATTTTCTGAACCAATTGTCTGAACATACATAAGTGTCACATTTTTTAATTCTGTTTAAAAGATGACCGTTCTTCCATGGATTTTGAATTCGAAGCCTGGAACCTTCTTTTGTCAATGATTTTGTTACAATGATTCAGTCTGATTCTTATCTTTCGGTTTACTAGGGTTCAAGTGTTCCTTTGGTTGTCAAATGGGCAGATACAGAAAAGGAAAGACAAGCCCGAAGAGCTCAGAAAGCACAATCTCAGGCATCCAATTTGTCAAATACTGATGCACAACATCCCTCATTATTTGGTGCCATGCCATTGGGTTATGTACCCCCCTACAACAGTTATGGGTATCAGGTCAGTAGTTTAACTGCAATTGTTTAGAGGTCTTTAAACTTATATGAAAACTGGCATATCCTTCAAATTTGTGGTCTCTCTTTCCTTCTTAATTGGATTTCATGTTCTGTCAATTTTAGCTACCAATAATGTATTATCAAAGGTGAGTATTGTGTTGGTCATTCTGTTGTAGGCTCCTGGAACTTATGGACTCATGCCATATCGCCTGCCAGCTATGCAGAATCAAGCAGCTTTTCATCAACCCTCTTTTCATGGTATGATTCCTCCCGTGAATCAAGGAAATCCTGTGCGTGGTGCAATCAGGCCTGACCTTGTTCCAACTATGGCACCTAGAAACTATGCAGTGACTCCTGCAAGTTATGTGGGTTCTGCGTATCCTACAGTGCAAGGCCTCCAATATCCCATTTCATATCCTGGAAGCATGATGGCTCACCATTCTTTGAGTGGTTCACCTAGTCCGCTGCCACCTCCACCTGCAGCTGCCAGCTGTAGTTCTGCAGCATCATCAGGTGTTAGTACCAGTTCTGCAGGCCAGATTGAAGGTTTGTTTTCCACACAAAAGTCCCTGTTTTTGTTCCCTTATCTTATTGTTACTAGTGTTTACCTGCTAAATACTCTCTGTTATTTGACTTAGGTCCACCTGGGGCCAATTTGTTTATATATCACATACCTCAAGAATTTGGTGATCAAGAGCTTGCCAATGCTTTTCAAGCATTTGGTAAAGTGTTGAGTGCTAAGGTTTTTGTTGATAAGGCAACTGGTGCTAGCAAGTGCTTTGGTATGCTCATTCTCAACATGATTTTCAACCTAAATTTGGCTGTTGACATTTAATAACATGCCTCTATTTGCAGGGTTTGTTAGTTATGACTCACCTGCATCAGCTCAAGCTGCAATTAGTATGATGAATGGATGCCAATTAGGAGGTAAGAAACTGAAAGTTCAGCTGAAAAGAGACAACAAACAGAGTAAACCTTATTAATCTCAAGATGAGTCTTGGCAACAATCAGAATTCTGTGATAATGTGGTCACATCAGCTTGGATTAGTGGGAGTGACTGCAGTATCAGCATTTTGGGTGGACCGTAAATACAGGGTCATGATCATTACTCCATCCATGTAATTGCACCGCAGGATTGGAATTCCAAAACTTGTAATTCATGGTGCATTCTGTGCCGATACAATTTGTATTCTGTACAATGGAATTTCGTTGAACATCAATTATTAATTTATTGATTTTTCCCTCAATAACTTGTGTCCACATATTGTGGAAATATCAATTGAAAATTATTCATTATTCATTATTCATTATTCTATGATTCTTTTTTAGTCTTTTTATACTCTTTATTCTTTTTCTCAAGATTATTTCTTTTGCACATTTATTTATAACAGGGAGACTTTTACTTGGTTGGCATAAGATATTTTTAAAAATCAAACATTTATCTTCTTGCTTCCTGCTGTACTTCTTGCTGGTCTCCTCCCTTGATGACAATAATCGTTAAAGATTTAAGTAGTAAGTGCAGGTTGCATGCCTGTTTTTTTCATGGAGTATGGACTACTTGCCCATTTTATTTATGATGAAGATCTGTATTGCTGTAAGGTGAATCTTCAGGTATCATTCTGAATTTATTTGATTTATGTTCTGTTCTATTCTGGAGTTTGGACTCAGTATGCCCTTGATTGAATAAGTTGTCAAATGGATGATTTTTTGTTTTTGCTGAATTTAGCCTCATTATCAAAATATACAAAAGTTTTAAGAGATGCTCTATTTGCTTAAACATTTTTTGTGTGCTCTTCTTTTTCATTCATTCTCAGAGTTGGGAGTGTGCACTCAGTGGCTGTCAACTGACATGATTCATTTCTGAAAGGCAATACAACAGAAAGGTACTTTGCCCATGCATTGCAAGTTTAGAAAACCTTGCAATACAGTCTGCTGAGCAATTTTAAAAGGATGAAATCTGCTGACCTACTTCATAAAACTTGGAGTGCATTTATGCAATTTTTTATTTGTTATATTTCAATCTTCTTGTTTTCTCTCTTTGCTAACATCACTTATAATGTCAATATGCTAATGTTAAGAGCTTATCTGATTACTGTTAAATAGTTATCTTTCATAATTTACATTGCATTCAGATACTTACATTTGAAAATAATGGATGTTTTTGAGTTTGATGGAGCTTGATGTTGGACTTGCTAGCTTTATTGGGGATTAAACATCTGGCCATAACTAATTAGGGTGGCAACAATAGTTAATGGCTTAGGGCAGGCCACCACTTTCTGTACATAGATCTTGCTCTAAGGAGAAGTAAATTGTGTTTGTCAAGATCCCTTATCTTATTCAGGCTTTACTGTTTTTGTATTTCTTTTCTTCTTTCTAGTATTTTGCTCCATGACAACAAATGGATTGAACAGTACTTTAGGATGAGCATGCTTTGAAGCTACTACTGTACCTTGAGCTGCTGAGCAGTTTTAGTGCTTCTGAGCTAGATTTGGTTTTTACCACCTCACTATTTGGTGAAATTTGTGACGCACTGAAGCAATGATAAGTAATCCAACTTTTTCCTTTACCAGGTAATTTTCTGCCTTTCCTGTTCGTAACGTTAGTTAACATATTATTTTTCTACTTTCACAAGTTAACTTCTATGTGCGCAATCTGTCTCTTTGTATTAGTTTGTGATCGTACATGTAATTATATGCCTGAGAAACCATAAATTTGGTACTCTTTGCTGGAAAGGAGGATTTCAGAGTTTGGAGATGCTTGAGAGATATGGCTTATTGTATTCTAACTTTTCTTCCTGATATCTAGCACACAGGCAAAGCTTCACTGGGTGTTGAGACAACGATTAAAAAATAAAACACTGCAAGTTCTAACAATCTATCGGCTTAGTTAAATTGTGAGTTTTTCAAAAGAACTTGCAGTACAACTTGTATCTCTTTTCTATCAATGCTAGTCATTGTTGTAAATCTGTTTGAGGGCGGGCGCATTCTTTCTAGAGAGTCGAGGCGATTGTTTGTGGGACTAATGGTGTTATACTAACTTCACTTGTGTAAGCATTTGTTGATCTCCTAAGTTTTTGAGTTGCCTGTTGTGATTGAACTGTATTGCAAGACCCCAATCTCCTTTAGGTGGTTAGTGGAGAATATTTAATATGGTTTGTTGTGCAAAACTATTGTCCACATTAAAATCTGATCCTATATTTGTCCTAAATCCTTATCCACATCCCTCATTAATAATTTCAACTGACTGCGATCTCAGGAATTTAATTTTCTTCCTTTAGTATAGACGTCGTTTTCACTCGATGGTATCATCCCAAGATGGTCATGAGCATACTTTTGCCAAAAGTGAATCCTGGAATTTGGACTATTAGATCTGATAATCATTACATGGAGGATTGCACCTTAATGGGAGTGGTTCAAGTGGGTGGCTTCGATGCTTCACCAATAATCTAGCCCTGATCACATGTTATATTTGTTTAATGCTCTGCGTTGCGTTTCCTAAGCAGTTACTAGAAGCCGGCCCTCAACAAGATTGTGGCAGCGGGGAGTGAAAGAAAGAAGCATGATAGCGCTGGACATGACGGGTGACAGGAGTACCGAAACCAAAGGAGGACGTGTTTGGACGATAATTAGTAAGCTACAATATCGTGGGTTTCGTACGTTTAGCACTGAACCCGTGCAGCCGTGCTGCCCTTAATTTCCTTATAGCAGGTCCAGACCACGTTACGCATTGTTGGTAAATGACTTTTGCCGTAACAACAACAGGGTTTATGATTTGTTATTGGACAACGTGTGATTGCCGTAGAGAAATTGTTCAAGTAATGCCTTCTAATTGTGACGTTCAACTAATTGTTTGCCTAATGATAAGGGCGTATGGGCCACGATGTCCAGCAACTTGTAGTCATAGGTTACACAATCCATTGGCTCTCTCTTTGTCGGATCTTTAAATTAAATTGGATTCTTTTAATAACACCACCATGTGGTTCGCAGTTCCTTGAAAATTAATCATAATCTTTCACATGACACTTTTAGTACAACAGATTTAATTTATTAACGACCAAAAAAACAAAAAGAAAGAACATTACCGTGTAATGGTCTTTAAGGCATCCTCCTGAGTTTCTAAATCTTCCAATCGTCTAAAAAATATCTTCACACAGCTTTTTTCTTTTCCTGGACTAAACTGTCAGTTTAAGTAAATACGCGTTTTCAGAATTAAGATTGACGTCTTTTTTGTTGAATATTTGATCAAGAAATTAATCAAGTAAACATAAAAAATTATGCAATAGTCAACTAGTTCATTTGGTGGACCATAATAAGGAACTTTGACGCACCAAAAACACGCACGCCTTAGGGAAAGTAAAACATAATAATCAATTCGTTACATCCTACTATAATTTCAATTAAATAGTATTTATTTCTTGAATATTTTTATTTAATATTAAAATTTTAGTTTAGCGATTCGTATAAATCAAGTTTAAAAATAAAAATAAATATTAAATTTAAAAAATCGGGAAAATATTATGCATTTTTGAAGCCGTTCTCGCTTCAGTCTTGACTCTTCAATTAAATGAACCGTACTTGAAGGTTTTCAACAAGCATACCCTAACGAACAATACGTAAAAGGACTCAAGAATCGACACCTGGACTCGGCTAGTTGGCTTCGAGTGGACTTCAGACATTCTAGAAACCTGAGAATGGTTCCCCGTAACCAAAATTATTGAAAAACACGCTTTTTTTTTTCTCTCCCTTTCTTCTGGAAGATTTTGGCTGTAGCAATCTTTTCATATATTAGTCACCCCCCGCCCCCCTCTGATTTTCCCTACAAAGAAAAACACCCTCACGACTCGTAGCGTCAAACAAGACATCCTCTGTCCACTCCATTGAATGTCCTATGTACCTAACGTAGTAAAACTTCTTACATGGCCAAAGTTACGAGTTGTCTACAATTCTTAACTTCTCTACCTTAATTGTAACACATGGAAAGTTGCAATTTTGGTTACTGTTGGAAAGGAGACCAAACAAGAAGGAAAGATCATTTGGTCGACGTTGGTTCTTTCTTTCTCGTTGAAGCCACCGGCGACTCCGATGACGTCGATCTTCATCCACCGGACATTGCTGTAGATCTCGCCGACGACGATGCGGAGTCGTGTAGCTACGACGTATGGGATCATTCCTGCGTCAGCGACCTGAATAATGATGATTGTGGCTGTTGTGAAGGTGAGAAGTACTGTGGCAACGTTGAGGAAGAGGAGATTCGCATTTGTGGCGGAGAACCGTGGAGGAGTGATGTGGGTTTTCGTCAGAAATCGTGTGCTTCGGTTGATTCAACCACCAGCGAACCGATGACTGAGATGGAAAAGAACAAGCTTTTCTGGGAGACTTGTCTGGCTTCCTAGAATTTGCTCTTCGTCTATGAGCATCAGGTCCTGGCAAACTTTTTCCTGTATTATCGCTTTCATTGGTCTTTTAACTCCTGTTTATGCGGTTTCTTTATTCGTTTACAATGTAAGTTCCAGAGATTAAAAATGGTGGGATGGGAGGTTATTAACCGTTCTTCCTCTCCCAATAGATGACAATTGTACAAAAGATAGCTGCTATGTGATCGTCCTCGAATAAAGAGAGACTTAGAACACAGTTTCAGAGTAAAAATGAACGTTTAGCTTTGTTGCATAAACAAAAACTCCTCATGTCCTGTGTTATTTGAACATGTTTCAAGTAGAAGTTACATAATTCAACGTGTCAGCAGCAAGCACTGATCATGGAGGCTTCAGTAGTACGTGCAGAAATTAGTTTACTAATTAGCTTAATGCTTCTAAATAGCATCTTTAATACTTGATATCTTGTTATTCGGATTCAATCATCGGAGGGCAAGCATGAAAAGATCCAATGTAAAAGGAAAGTTTTCACTACAAGTACAACCAATTGTGAGGAAAATCCTATTCCTTTCTGGAACTCGTGAAAAAAACATCCCGTCTCCAAAGCAAATACATAATCTGATTTCTTAGGCTTCCTTGAATGGGTCAGGCACGCGTTGGTCTTTATAATTATTACACTGGTAGCCTCAATATAGCTATCATTAATGATCACTTCCTTGGAAACAGAACCAAAAAAGGAAACAGATTGTCTGTTCCAATAGGTCTATTCTACCCTTGTTACGTGTTCAAAACGACGTTGTTTTATAATCCAATGTAGTTTTAGGATTGGAACAAACGATAAAACATTACCAGGAGTTTGAATTAAATGGCATGAAAAACTAACCTACCACAAAATTTACTCATTCAATTACTTCTCAAATACGTTCAGATGACACTTTTGCATATCAAGCACTTATAAAGGAAGCACTTTAAAATTAGGCATGAGAGGCTTTTGCAGTCTATTCTCTTGAAGGGCTCCTGCGACTAATGTTTTTACCCGAACCCTGCTGCACTTCAACTCCAATCTTCTTCATCGCTTGAGAAGGAATTAGAATTTTCACTTTTGCTAACAGTAAAGGAAACCAGCAGACTCCATTTTGACAGTCAAGCAACTTCTAGGACTTTGATTTTCCCTTACTAAATCAGCCACTGCTGGGTCCAAGACAATACTTCTGTCATTTCCGTTCTTGTCTAAACTGCCTCAAGAAGAATTCCTCAATCTAACTCAATGACTCAAATTCATCGTCATCTTCTTCACTGCCAGAGCTGCAGTGAGCGTAATTTGAAGGTTCCTGTCTCAATTCGCAACTGGTATCCCCCTCTCAGTGTCCTCATGATTAAGGCTTTTTACAGCAAACATTAGTGCTGAGAATGGATCAGACATCTATTCAACGGAAGAGAACTAATCAATTACAGAAAAAAACTAGGTGACAAAACTAGCTAAAACAAGGTCAGGCAACTGTGTTACCATCACAAAAACCAATGAACCTACGTCAATAAGTCCGGAATAACCATTGATGTTGTTAGTTTATGCCATACAAAAACCAATGAATCTACGTCAATAAGTCCGGAATAACCATTGATGTTGTTAGTTTATGCCATACAACCAATCGCTTTAGTTGTAATTAAATGACAATTATTTGAAAGCATTCTTTATTTTATATATATTTAGATATATATAATAAAGTCGATGGGATAATTATAAGTTGTAAATGAAATTATAATGAGATTATAATTATGAAATTCATATTATATTTATATATTATCCTTAAATTGTTCCTAATTATTGTTCTATTAAAATTGGACATTAATAGAATACAAAAAGACTAGCACACGTTACATTTTTTTATGAAGAAAGTAGTCGTTCTCATAAACTAAAGTATAGAGATATTTAAATAAACATGTGGATGCTTGTTAGAGAACAAGTTCACTGAACAAATCCAACATGAGAAATCCATTTGAATATTACTTGTATATCTATGGAATTTTTATTGTGATGATTATATAAGTGATCTTTTAACTTGAGGTCACCAAAGTTTTCTTATATAAGGATTGTTATGTTTTGATACTACTTATAATCTTATTTAATCATGGGTCGTTTAATCAGTAGTCATTGGATATGACATGAACTATATGAAGATTGTTGAGTGATCAAGATAGAATTCATCATCTAAAAGTAATTAGGAAGAATGTTCTATTGTTCTCGATTAGTATTCTTCGAAAAATCCTTGGCCAAGATGGAATGACGCTTTGTAAATAATTTACAAATGCCATTAATTAAATCGATACATAATGGTGAAAAACTAATATGATTGGACTAAAAATATAGTAGACACTAATTCTATGCTCTATGTCTAATTAGAATATTGTATAATGAAAAATATTGAATTATATAGTAAAATCATGCACAAAAAGTTTAATCAAAACTACTTTGACATTTCTAAATATTTGGATGGTCATGAATCGTTATTAGATGTCAATTTTGATCTATGATTATAAATTGTTTAATTGGAGAATTAAAAATAAATAAAAAAGAGTTTTAATTTATTTAATTCTAAATATGAATTATAATTATAATTTTTTGCCAACGTATTTAGAAACCTAATGAGTCTCACATAAAGAATGAGTTGAAGAGAGTAAAGTTAATTTAATCAAGTTGGACTTAGATTGTAAAGTTTGAGAAAATTTATGATTAAATATGAGATATTTAATAAATAAGGATCAATATGAGATATTAAATCTTATTTGGGAATAATTGGTATTTAATTAGAATTATTTGTAATTCTAATTAAAGTTTAATTAAAATTAGAATTTAATTTCAATTAAATTACTAAAATGTCGAAAACCTATTATAAATAGGTTTAAGCTCTAATGAAGCTAACACTTCTTGTTTAACTCTCTCTGTAAGAATCATAAAATATTCTTAACCTATTATGTGGAAATCATTAGAGACCAGATGCTTGTACGGCTACTGTGATTAAGATAAATAGATTTTAGAAACAATTTGAAGAATACAATAAGAACATAATTAAGCTTAAGAATAAGGTGTGAATTAAAATTCTGCTTTATTATGATTTATGTGTTCCTGTTGAATAATTTTCTGGGTTTTTCCAGAAAACCCTTCTACCTGGAAGGCAGACCACGGAATATTTAAGGCACGCAAGTTTTAGATTATCTCAACCTTGCAACGTGATAGTGATAATTGTTAAAGTACATTCAAGAGCTTTTACGTTCAAAACCCTTGAGATTGTAGCCTCTCCCGCATTCGAATTTCCCTTGGCAATGTTTTGATTATGCTTAGATACCAACGCTAGAACCACAAAAGTTGATGAAATGACATTGAAAGAGGAAACTTACAATTGAGACTACTACCTTTCGGTGATCAGATGACCAATAAGGAAAGGGGAGTTATCATGAAAGCACCTGTTTTCTTTCTTGTCTTCCACGTAATGAGCAAGTCAAATGAAGTGATAGCATAACACTCGGAGAAATTTTGTATATTGTTATCTGTTGAATATACAAGAAGTTTTTATCTATAGCGTTATATTACCAATAAAGGGAATAGATAAATGATTATATATAAACAATTTGTCTGAATGTTTTTGTTAGACAAATGCCTTCCTTCAAATTTAAGGTAGTGAAAATGAATCTCAGTTCATTAAACTCAAATAACTATTGAATTTTAGAAAATATATCAATTATCTAATTGTAGGATAATATCAAAACAAGAGAGATCATTCTTTGTTGAAGATAATGATGAATAAAGTTGCAACCGTTCTCAATATGTTTTGTTCACGTATGAAATGCATCATTATGAACAATTTGAATAGAATTAAGATTATCACAATAAATAGTAGTAATTGATGAATGTTTTGTAATAACCAATATAACCACAGGAGCCAGATGCATTAGTGTCAAGGATTCAATATTGGAACAAGTTTTAAGTGTATGTTTATTACTTTTGCATAATGATGAATGTTTTGTAATAACCAACATAACCACAGGAGTCCAGATATATTGGTGTCAAGGATTCAATATTGGAACAAGTTTTAAGTGTATGTTTATTACTTTTGCATAAGATAAGAGAATTACCAAGAAAAAAATAGAATTCATTTGTAAGTGTTGATCAATAAGATTTCTAGTCCAATTAGCACCAAAGTTTACCTAAAGCAAAGGATAGGATGACGATGAAAATTAGGTAACAAGAAATAGGGTACTTCTAACATAAAATATACGAAACATTACAATATAATGTATAGTTCGAGAACTTGTCATAAGCAGAATCATGAGGGTGAAATGTATAAGTTATATTAGGACAAATAATTGTAAGGTTTACCTAACTTCCCACCAATTATCGATACGAAGTAGGGTCATCCGGAAGTTTGCCATATGTTGGTGTGAGATGAATTTTAATATCAGTAAGGATAGAAGCAATTTTGTTGTCAATTATTCTTAGGCAAGATCAGAGATACTAACATATTTCGTTTAAGAGAGATAATAGCCTAAAGCATTAGAAAGAAATTCTAAACTACTAGATGTCGACATCAAATCGTCTGTACCACTAACCTTGACCCTATTCTGTGCCACAACAAAACGTTGATGTTTTCGTTTTAACTAAACCAACGTCTACATCTCATCTTATTTTTAACCGAGTTGATTTGATCTTCCTTTGATTTTGCTTCTCGCCTCAATTCTTTCCTTCCCTTTAATCTTATTCATTTCTTCCACTCTGTCGCACACCTACCTTCCAAAAGCTTGGGTTAATTCATGGAATGTATACTGAATGCTTCTGTTTGCCATCCACTCGCTCTCCCTCATGGCATCGACATTCATAGTAAAGACCATAAGTGCTAGGATTCAATTAGTTTTCAGGTTTCGCAAATAATCTTCAACTCGATTCTCGTTCTTGTTCTCAGGGATTTCTAGGCTTTCATTTTTGTCTTTAGCTTTTAGGTAATTTTGTTTACTCCTTTTCTTTTTTTCCTTTTCTCTTTCTTTGATTTAGGTTGTGTTTTCATTTTTAATTCCTATTCTCAAGCCCTTCTAACTATTTTTTTATGACACTCTATTTCGACAAAGTTGATATCTTTCTTTATACCCAATCCGAAAAGTTTGATTTTCCACGTTAGAATCTTGACTTTAGTAAACATATGAGTGGATGTTTATTCGGTATTTGAGCAAACTATGTAAATGATCTAAATCATGAATGAATCTTTTCTTTATGACCAAAAAGATTGCTTTTGCAATCTAATTATGTATGAATCTAGCTTTTTAGTTTTGGTTTAATGGGTTTAATGATTCCCAATTTTGCCTTTGTAAACCCATCATATGTGGTTGCACGTCACAATATCTTCTCTGTGGGCCAATTTTTAATGCTTCCACTTTTTAATTTTTCCTTTATATGCTTTAAGATGTTAAGTGTCCTTTTTAATCGCTCCAAAATAATCCACCTACTTGTGTTAATTTAATATGATTTGTTTTTGGCTAGTGATGTGCTTATTTTCGTGTCTTTAATCTGCTTTTGTTTGCTTGTTATCTTTGAGTTGGTAGATAAGTTGTGTTAGTTCATGATGTCTGTTTGTTTCAGCTACATAGAAATTTACCTTATGGCTGATGATTCTTGTAAGATTACAGTTTCTATTTTCCTTGTAACCAAAATTTGGTTGAGTTCTGCAATAAATAGGTAGCTTAAGCTTAGATTTTCAATGTGTTAATGCATTTGGTTGCCTTTAGACCTATGATTCTTTATCATAAAAACCGAGAATGTGCATTAGTTTGGGCATCTTATTCAGGCTTGGTTACACTAGTCATTAGGAATCTGTTGACTCAAACATGGATGATGATAGATCACCATCTTTGTATGGATTTTTCTCGGACATTAGTTATGTTTAAATGTTTTGAGAAGTTTCAACCTTTCATTCCATGGTTTATGTGATTCCTGTCCTTGTATTCTTTGGTTGCTCCAGGCATGAGAAAGAAAACGTTTTATTTGTATCATAATACTTTTCCCTTTTACGGCATCAACAAATTTACATTGGTGGGAATCAGCATCAGCTTCCCCATCACATCTTATTTTGTAGATCTTATGCAGGGATTATGGAAATGGCTAGGCAGAGCTTGAATCACTATTTTTTTGGTTAACTATTACAGCTTTGATGATTTTCTTGCTTGCTGTTTATTTATTTTCCAACAATCATATTTATAAGACATTTTTTAAGCTTTACACATCTAATATCTACTTGCACGTATCTAAATCTTTTTCTTTTGGTTTTTATATTAGGGTGTTTATCTACCTCACATTTTTTTTGGTGTTTATCTACCTCAAAAAAATTTTCTTTTGACCTGTTGTTTTCCTGCAACTCTAGGATATCTTATTTTTCTTATTAATGATGAAGTTTCAAGAGGATATCTAGCTTTTAACAATTAACTTCCGTGATGTTCTGGGTAGTTAAGCTTCATATATTGAATATGGAATTTGATCATGCTTAAAATATTGGTGCGGCTTATCATTGAAGGGAATAGTATAAACAATATCACAATAAGAACCAAGCAATACACTGAGCCCACTTAACTAGTGATTAAAGAGAGTTTCGAGAAGCATCTTTATTGTCAATGAGCTGGTTGATTAGCAGGCATTGAAGTACTTTTTTACAATGTCTGTTGCTTTTTTATTATTCTTATTTGCTTTTTAGATGTTATAAAGTCTACTTTAGATGCTGTATTGTATTAATTTTGGCAAAGAACTTCATGTTTCCATGAAGTATATTATGTATGATTGTTGAAGATTTTAATTTTCTAATTTATTCTATATAAATACAGGTAAAGATAATAAAGTGTCTTGTTGAAAATATTGTGGTCGATATATCATTTAACCAGCTTGGTGGGCTATGCACCCTTTGTTTTCTTGAGGAGGTTAGTGGGTTGTCCAATAAGTGATCTAAAAGACTTGTCCTGGAGGAAAATATTCACAATGTAACTTCTTTCTTTTTCACTGAGTAATATATTTGCTTCTGCAGGTTGATAATCTGATAAATCAAAATCATTTATTTAAAAGG
>JANPWT010000004.1:11719151-11730425 GCA_024678245.1 Erythroxylum densum
TCGGGAAGGTCCCGGTAACAAAAATTTTTGTTTTCCGCACCTGGTACATGTGATGTACCTCCCGGGATTTTCCTACACCTTTTACTATTCATCATCCTCAAAGCTCCTTTAATTTCTTCTCTTGTGATTTATCAGTAACAAGTAAAGTTATGATATTTCTGAAAAGAACTAATATCACCTAAGGCAAAGTTATCATTTCTTCCTTCATTAGAAAGGCTATATAAGTATGTTTGTCATCTTCCTTGATGACATTTTCATCCATGAGCACCCGTCTTACTTTGTCTTTTATACAATGAATATGATCAAAGTCCCTCACTTTCCATTCAATAGCTCTCGCTAGCTTAATATATCCTTTTCTTCACCCTTATTTTCCAATAAATATAACTTCTCGTAGGCTCTACTTTTGGCTTTCAAGACTATCTTCTTCTCCTTTTTTCTTTTTTAGATTACAACTCTCTCTATTATATACCTTCTCTTTATCTATGTTTGCTAATCAAGCTTTATATAGGCTGCCTTCTTAATCTTTACCTTCTCTTCTTCATTCCACTTCTAAGACTCTTTTTAACTAACTTTAGGCCCTTTAAAAACTCCAAAGATCTCTTTACTTGTTTTCCTTAAAAAGATGCTACTCTTTCCCATATTTGGTCAACATCTCGTTCTAGTTTTCATTCTTCTCCTAACATTACTTTATCCCTAAGTTGTTCTATAATGTCCCTTTTTAGATTTCATTATCTAATTCTAGTGCATCTTTAAGAACTTCTCTTCTTTCTCCAACCCTTAATTATAAGATCCATAACCAATAGTCTATATTGAGTTGACATACATGCATTAGGTATCACCATCTTAAGAGAAAATACTCACTTTGAGTCTTTGCATGTATACTACTAAAGGTTACCAAGTGCTTCTATTTTTATTAAAGATTTAGTTGGCCACCGCCAAATTAAATGCTACTGAAAAGTCCATCAAAGTAGACCCACAATCATTAGTATCTTTATACTCAAAACTCCCATGAATGCAAGCATACCCATCAGAGGTCGTCCCTATATGGCCATTAAAGTCTTCTCCTATAATAACTTTCTCAACTATGATTAAAGAGCTTAGGTAAAGGTTATAAAGAACTTTACAGTATAATGAGTGGTTTGGAGAGTTGTTGTAAAAAAACTCACAAGGTGAATTGTATAGGCTAAGTTAGAAAGTGTAATTATAAATTATTCCAAACTCCCCATCAGTTGTTGATACAAGGTAGGGTCATCCAAAGGTTTACTATTTGTTTATGTGAGATGAACATCACTCTCAATAAAGTTAGAAGCAATTTTGCTATTATTTATACCTTTACAAGATAACAGATCAATAGTATACTTCGTTTGAGAAAGATAGTAGACTGAGTTATCAAAAAGGAATTTTAAGCTAAAAAAATGTTTTGAGTAAATTCGATCAAAAAAAGCAATGAGGCCAGCCTTAAAATCCTTATTAAAATCGTAAGTGGTTATAAAAGTGAAAGAATACGGCTTGCACCGTTATTGAGAAGATTCTTATTTAGGATATTTTTACAATGACCTAGTCTCGAAATTAGACATCCAATGTCTAAATTTTTTTGTAATAATTAAGATTACCATTCTTTAGAGGATGAAAACTTATGGATTTTATATTAGCTAAGACAACATTAGTGGAATAAAAAGATTTCATGGTAGCTAATCTGGTGTCCTTAGCTACAAACTCAGTAATAATTATCTCCATTTCAGGAAATGGGTCATGATGGAGAAGACATCCACTCATTGGTTCTAAGTTTAGAATGAATGCACATCAATAATTTCATTACATTTATGTGATCCTATTGTTGGGCATCTAACTTAGCATCTCATTGGTCATGCTATTTTGGATTACAAATAATAAGTTGATCTAAAATAAGTAGTAACTATGAATGAAAATCATATATAAATTATCAAGCTTTATGTTTTAGATTGTTGAGAAATAAGGTGTATTAGTAAGAATAAAGATAGAGATAAACAAATAACCAACAAGAAGACTTTAATGATGTTTAACCAATTGGATATACTTATGTCCTCGAAAACCAAGAGTGATTATATTTACCATATTGATCAATAAATCTCCTGATGAAGATTGCATATTTCTTATATATAGACTAGGTTTAGATAAGTATAGTTATATGTAAATTCTAGTTGGTGCAATCATATGTAAGTTATCCCTTTACCAAACCTAACCTAACTTAAACATAATTCTATTAAGTTACATAATCCACTTAAAGTTTGAAATTCATCAAAAATGTGTTTCCAAATAAGATTGTCTATTATATGACTTAGGACACAATTGTGTCCCATGTTATGTATCTTACAATTTTTCCATAAATATCGATACAATCCGACATATTCGTGTCCTAAGCTATATAACACATTGTATCTTTTCAAAAATTAGGCACCAAGCTTTGACATGACTATGTCTCAGGTCATGTCTTCCTAAAAAAATCCTCCTTTTGGTCTAATCCATGTCTTCACCTTTACATTCCAAAAAATAACATGCCTTGACGCACGATCACTCCAAGACTTCTAAGAAACATATATGTTCTTCTATAAAAA
Organism: Erythroxylum densum; assembly: GCA_024678245.1. Classification (NCBI taxonomy): domain Eukaryota; kingdom Viridiplantae; phylum Streptophyta; class Magnoliopsida; order Malpighiales; family Erythroxylaceae; genus Erythroxylum; species Erythroxylum densum. The sequence continues at coordinate 11,721,746 of JANPWT010000004.1, forward strand.
AATTGAGATTATACTTGTATATATAAGCCATAAACAACAAGCTCTACCTTAAAAAATATCTTGTGTTCAACCATTACACTTTAGTAAATTCCTCTAAAATTGCACATTCATATATATGAGTCGTATATGATAACCTTTAATTTGGCAAATCTACATTACATAGGGTTAGTTTGTATCTATGTCTAACATTTTAAGACATTAATCAAGTCCAAGCAATATTTAAACTTTTTTTATAGTAATCGACTTTATCAACATATCGACTGTAATCTATAAAGTTTGAACCTTTTTCAATAAGATCTTTGTAAGTGCACTTAATTTCTTAACCTTATAAAAGCTTACATCTTTTACCATAGCACTTATTCATCTATCCTTCTATTGAGTCACCATAGTCTCCTAAATGGTAGTTTGATCCTTTTCATAGATGGTAAGATCATAGATGGGTAAGTCTTTTTAACTAGATCTACTTAAAAACTTGATGGTTTGTCTCGTTCTATCTGTTATACTAATATTCTCTTCCTGAAATTCTTTTGTCAATTTTTATCCCCTTTAAAATCTATTATAGGTTGTTCTAATTCAACTTATACCACCTTTGAACCAGTACTACTCTGTACTTACCTTACCATATCTTCTTTATATATTTGCTTCAGCATATATTGGTCCCTAAATACTATATTTATTGATGTTACTTTAGAAGTTTTACCAAATGCTTGAAACTTATAGAAGTCTACCTTTATTGTTTTACATCTTTTAATAAGCTTTGCTTATAAAATTTCATCATCCCTCGCTTGCTAAGATGACTTAGATGCATATATTGTAATGTAATACTATCTTCCTTTAACTTTACCATTAAAACTTCTTAACCTACAAATGTGTTCTCCACTAATCTATAAGTGTTTTCCTACTAATCTTGGCCCTTTTATCATAGTTAATCTATCATTTTTTGCATGATGTGTATAATATAAACCAATCCTTCTTAGGAATTATATGAAATGAGTATCTTATGTCTAATATCTATGAGTCCTAAATTTTATCAGGGTAAAACATATAACATATCTTTATTGATGCAATCCTTTCCTTTCTTCGCACTTCTTTAATATACCTTGATTAATTATCAATTTTTGTTTCATCACTATACTCTTTTTTATTTGAATAGTCCCTCTTCATATGTTTACTTTACTTATACTTGTAGCACTAGATTGTTATTTTACACTTGTTTTTCAAGCTAGGACTTTACTTAGATGAGCTATCTTTCCCATGCTTTCTTCCACAATCTTGATTTTTCCTTATATGCCCTTTAACTTGAGATCTTGCATTGATATTTAGTTTATGTTGGTTATGACTCAATAGCACAGTGGTGATGTCCTCCATAATCCACATCAGTCTTCATCTTTCCACCAAATGTTCATAAGAAAAATGGTAAAAAAAAACAAAGTATAATCATTGTTTTATCCTTGTTCGTAGCAGTCACCTCAAGCTTTAGTAGGTCACTGGCTATTTGGTTGAATGCATTGATATAATGTTTTAGATCTATTCCTTTAGGCATCTTTAGTCTATATAATCTCTACTTCATATACAACTTATTTGTGAGAGACTTCGACATGTATCGACTCTCTAACTTCTTCTATATCTTCGCCAAGATGCAATATTTATGATGTCGTACATGACATCTGCTAGATATAGTTAAATGATTCTAGCTACTCGTACATGTAACTCCTCTCATTTAAACTCATCCATATCTTTTGACATATTCTCCCATAACCTACCCCTTTAATATGCTTGATTATGTTAACAAATCCTTCACTCTCTATTGTCATAGTTTGAAATTTCCATTTCCATTAAAATTTTCCACTTTAAATATTACCACCTAAGTTATTATTGCCTTAATTATCCTATGATACCACTTATTGAAAAATAAGTTTTACCTAACAAGAATAGAGAAGAAAGAAACAAATAAACAACCAATAAGAAGATTTTAACGAGATTCAAAAAATTGGATATGTCTATATCCTTGAGAGCCAAGAAAGATTGACTTTACTATTGATCAATTACTCTCCAATAGTCATGATACAAAATCGTCAGCTTCTCCCCGCAAAAGGTGTTCAAAAAGAAAGTTTTTTTTCCCCTGGCAGAGAAAAAACAGAAGAAAACTTCACCTTCTTCCAGCGATTCCTCCAACGGAGGAGAAATTATGGCCTGAATCTCCTGCAATGATTGCTGGATCCTGATCTCCTCCTCAACTTAACGCATGAGATTTCTAATATGCCGCTTCAAAGCTTCAGAAGGTGTAATATCCTCTGCCGGCACTTCAAGTACCTTCCTCATTAAGCCAATAAAAAGATCAGAATGTCTTGCATAGTCGGCTGCTTTGCAAGAACTCCTACAACAATCCAAGCACCTCCTCTTCTGAATTTGACACACATTTCAACAACTTCCTTGCCACCAACTTCTCCATCACAGCCACACCATTCTCCGCATTTTTCCCACACAACACCGAAACATAGTTTCCTCATGCCTGAACTTCTTCAACAACTTATCACATTCTGTCAATTTCACCTTCTTTTGGTCTCATTATTAAATGGTTCCCTTCACTAGACTTCTCTCGCTGACTCCTATGAAAGTACCTGATATACGTTGACCTCAAAAACTGTTTCTGTAGCTCTTATACACTCACCAACCCCATTGAATCTCGCAATCCACCATCCTTCACATCCTCCTTCACCATACTCTTCCTTGCAAAAATGATCCCATTTGAAGCACCAATAGCCCTTGTTCTGCAATCATCTGAAAAGGCAATCGACATAAGTGGAGCAGGAAACTTCATAGAATGAGTAATTTTCATTCTCGAATAATAAAAAACTTCACATGCCCATCTAAAGTCAACCTCGAAATCTTATCCTGAGTTCCATCCAACATTGTAGAGGGCAAGTCTAAGCTCTGTGTAATTCTATCCCATGCGTTGTAGCAATGTTGTCACAGTTTTCTTCTAAAAAAAAATGTTGACAGGGTTTTGTTGTTCATTGTAAGAAGACAGCCTGTACTTTATGTCCTTGATATGGCCAAGGTAGGTCGTCCATTGATTGAATTTCAGTGAATTGGGCTATTAAATAAACCCACAGTGTAGAAGTCCCATCAGAAAACCTTTTTGCTGTTGGTTTACAGGCCTATTAACCAGAAACAGCAAGATGCCCCCAAATGTTCCTGGTAGGAAAACCATCCATAATCCTGGAAATCTGCTCGACCCCCAAAACTTGTTGAATGTAAGATTTTAAGAATCCTTCTTGTGTTGAGAGAAGAAAATACTTTGTTCTTCCACTAGGTGAACCCAACATGTTCAGACTCCAGAGTGATTTCTCTTTCCTCCTCCGTATAAAAGATCATTAAATGGTCATTTTCCTTGCCCTTCCTATTAGGGTATTAATAAGCAAGGAGTTTTCACTTCCACTCAGCATTAAGAGATTTGAAGAATGTAATACTACCCAGTAACAAATTGGCCTGCTGATACCATCTGTGTATTCAAAGATCAGATATAGTGGCAAGAAGATTCAACTTCAAAATAGTCTTTCAGTTTGGATAGCGAAACTAACTCCTGTAATGCTTTATAAATACCCTCAGATTCTGGACGTGATTTATCACCAGCAAAAAATTCATGAAACTCACCCTCAACCTCTATCAAGCTATGTCCGGGAATCTTCTTAACACTTCTATCTCTCATCACACTTCTAACCATTCCCACATCAGCCCAACTTCCCCCGTGCGCACAGGTAGTTGCTAGCTGGACATATACCCCGCTATCTTCCGGATTTAATTCTAGAAGTTTATAAGCAGCAAGCTGAGCCAGTTCAATGTTCCCAACCATCCTACAAGCGTTGAGAAGGGCACCCCAAGCAGCTTCACATGGCTCCATGGGCATCCCTTTTATCAATTCATAGGCATCTTTTAGGAGTCCACCTCGACCCAGTAAATCAATCATACAAGCATAGTGTTCCCTCTTGGGTTCTACATTATACCTTCCTTTCATGTTCTGGAAATAGATTTTGCCATCAGTGACTAACCCACCGTGACTACAAGCACACAATAAACCAACAAATGTGATATCGTCTGGTTTAATTCCTCCATTTATCATCTGCTCAAAAGCAATAATAGCCTGCTTACTATACCCATGAGCAGCAAAAGCAGCAATTATGGAATTCCAGGATACCAAATTTCTCTCTAGCATGCTATTGAAAATTTTAGCAGCTACATCTACAAATCCACATTTAGCATACATATCTATAAGTGCATTCGACAAAATCAGACTAATCTCACTCCATTCCTGACTTATGTAGGATTGATGTATCCACTGCCCCAAGTCCATGTATCCCAATTGGCCACAAGCAGAGAGAACACACACCAAAGTATTCTCTGTTGGAACCAATCCCACATCCACCATTTCATCAAATAACTCTAAAGCTTTCTTTGGTTGACTGTATTGGGAATAACCAGCAATCATTGCATTCCAAGAAACTACATTCCTCTCAGGCATCTCATTGAACAACTTTCTTGCCGTTTCTAACCGACCACTTTTAGCATACCCGTTAACCATACTAGTCCATGAGAACACATCTTTAGTTAACATGTCATCAAAAATCTCTCTTGCAGCAATCACGCAGCCACATTTCACATACATATCCAAAATAGCATTCATCAAATTCAGGCTACGATTTAAATTACTCTTCCTCACGTATTCATTCATACTCTTTCCCACTTTCAAATCACCCTTCAGCGAACAAGCCGAAAGAACAGCAATGACAGTGACCTCGTTTGGTTCAACCCCACTAAACAACATGGAATTAAAAAGCTCCAAAGCCTCGTTATAACAGTTGTTCTGGGAATAAGCATCAATCATCGACGTCCAAGAAACGACGTCTCTGAAAGAAGTTTCATCAAACACTTGACGGGCTAACCCCAAACAAGCACGCACGCTGTAAAAATGGATCAACCCATTCTGGACCAACAAAGAAGAAGCAAAACCCATCTTCCAAATGGCACAATGAACCGATTTTCCCTCTAAAGCTCTCAAGAACCGCTCGCACGTTTGAAGCACAAAAATAAAGGTTCTACTATCCAATTCGACCCGTTGACTAACCATTTGGCGAAAAAAGGAGAACCCCAAAATGGGCAACTTGGCTTTGGCATAACCTCTAATCATCGTGTTCCACATATACGTATTGGGATTCTGAAATTGTTTAAACAGAGCACTGGCGTGATTTATATCTCCAGAGTCAGCGAGGGCACAAAAAGCCAAGACCCGGCTGCAAGGAAAGGTGTGGGTAATGAGACCGGTTGGGGTCATGTGGGCTTGGATTTGCTTCAGTTGCTTCATTGAAGAACATGACTCCATGATCAACAGAGTTGGGTTGATGATGATAACATTGGTGGTTGAGTTCCATTTGGTAGTTCTGGTGGCAGAGATAGATGAGAACGACTTGGGAGACCAGAAGGGGACCGGATATTTGCTTACTGGAAGACAACAATAGCAGCATGTTGAGAAGCGTTTCCTTGCGAGGTCGATTGGAGCTTGACCAAATTGGTGCATAGCATAAGAGTACGCATGAAAATGAAAATGGACGCGCGCAGATTCAGGAGATAAGTAACGCCAATCCAAATAAACAAATAAAACTGTATCGAATTGGCAACCACAAAATGTCACAAAGGAAGCTCCATTCCATTGTTTGTTTCACGAGGGATTTGGAACTAGGCCTAACTATAATAATCATTTTTAGCAACATGCATTTACTTTCAAATTTATAGTTTGAATTTGTGAGGTTTTATATAAACTTGGACGATAATCCATATTAAATTATCAGTTCACAAAATAATATTTCCAAGTTATGTAGAATACATAATTAATAAGTATGAATTAAATAAAATACATACGTAAAACAATAATTTATCCTTCAAATTTTAAAATATATATTTGGCTATACATAATTAATTAATATTTAAATTTTATGATCTAATATTGATACAATAACAGCAACAATATGGCATGCATCTCTTGCAAATTTACGTAAGATACATGCATGTATATAGCAGCGAAAATTTAACCGAAAATACAAAATACCTCCAGTCGTTGCCCACCGAAGTCCGAATGTCTCTGAGTGTCTGAATCTTCTATCCTCTCCTTAGCATGACTGATAGTGTAAAACATATATCTAATGAGAATAAGGACCCAAACTAACGTTTTTAAATCACTTCCATACCTACTGCTCATCACAGAAGAGGAAGGTCAGGAATGTGGGCGACAAGATATGCGTGTGTTAAGGGATAAATGCTTTAAATGGACCATACAATCATACATGAACAGTAGGAAGGTTAGGTAAGGTTAGGTAAAAAAATCTTATATTCTCCCACTTGGTCCATTTAACCCAACACCGCATATAACAAGAAAGCAAGTATATGAATCATGGCGATAGGTCATTTTATAGTGAGTATTATCTTCTATATATTACATACACAAAAAATTTTCATTACTAACTCTTAAACTTAATGAATAAACCATATGTTTATTCTAGGTCCAAATTAAATGACATTTCTCAAAATCAATTAAAATGTGTGCACAAAATATATGAGAAAATATCAAACTGAATAAGAGTTCTATTGAATCAACAAATATACAACAAAATCATATTATGTAATCAAGTCTCATTTGCACTACGTGATCCTTAAACTGCTTAGGTGGCATGCCTTTAGTTAAAAGATCTACAATCATCAAATCAGTGTTAATATGCTCTATGACAACTTTCCTTCCCTTAACAAGTTCTCTTATGGCTAAATACTTAATGTCGATATGCTTACTTTGTCCTCCACTCTTATTATTTTTAGTTATAAAGACCGCAACGGAGTTGTCACAATACAACTTTAATGGCTTAGAAATTGAATCAACAACTCAAAGCCTAGATATGAAACTCTTCAACCATACACCATGCGAGGTGACCTCAAAACATGATACGAACTCAGCCTCCATAGTGGAAGTAACAATCAAGGTTTGCTTGGCACTTCTTCAAGATATAGCTCCACTAGCTAGCATGAATATATAACTAGATGTTAATTTCCTTGAATCAATGTAGCTAGCAAAGTCTGAATCGGAGTATCCAACAACTTCCAAGTTCTCAGTTCGTCTGTACAAAAGCATGTAGTCCTTTGTGCCCTAAAGATATCTCATAACCTTCTTTACAGCTTTCTAGTGGTCAATACCTGGATTACTCTGATATCTTCCTAATATTCCAACAGCATATGCAATGTCAGATCGGGTGCAGACCTGAGCATACATAAGGCTTCCGATGGCTGAAACATATGGAATGTTCTTCATGTGTTCCCACTCAAAGTCATTCTTCGAGCATTAATTCAAATTGAATCTATCACCCTTGACTATGGATGCTACATTTGGTGCATAATCTTTCATCCGAAATCTCTCTAAAACTTTGTTGATATAGGTCTTTTGAGACAAACCCAAAATGCTTCGAGACCTTTCTCTATGGATCTTAATGCCAATGATATATGATGCCTCACCCATATCTTTCATATCAAAATTCTTTAAAAGAAATTGTTTCACCTCAAACTACAAACCTTTATCATTAGTTGCAAGTAAAATGTCATCCATGTATAACACAAGAAAATAAGTCTTACTCCCACTGACCTTTTGGTATAAACATTGGTCCATTATATTCTCTTCAAAACCGAATGAAATGATAACCTCGTGGAATTTTAAATATCATTGCTAGGAGGCTTGTTTTAATCCATATATGGATTTATTAATCTTGCAGACTAAATGCTCACCATCACTATAGAATAATCCTTCAGATTATTTCATGTAAACCTCTTCCTCTAGTTCACCATTAAGCAGCGCCATTTTCACATCTGTTTGATGTAACTCAAAATTAAAATGAGTTACTAATGCTATGATTACATGAATGGAATCTTTCTTAGATATAAGAGAAAATGACTCAGTGTAGTTGAATCCTTCCCTCTAAGTGAATCCTTTGGTAACAAGTATTGCTTTATGTCTCTCAATATTGCCTCGAGAGTCTTTCTTTGTCTTAAATACCTATTTACATCCAATGGTTTTCACACCATTTGGCAACTCAATGAGATCCAAAACTTGATTAGATGCCATAGAATCCATCTCATCCTTTATAGCATTGCACCACAAGTCCGATTCCTTAGAACTCATGGCCTATGAAAACATTTCAGGATCATTTCGACTCCAATGTTGTAATCTAACTTTTATAGATACACTATATAATCACTAGGTATTGCTGACCTTCAAACCTTAGTAGATCTCCTCAATGTTGTATCATCATCCTCACGAAGAATCTATTGCTTAAACTATTGTTTAACTGGTTGCTCAATAATTTCTGGTTGTTCCTTATTTATAACTTGATCTACTGGATTGGTATTAAAAGCTTATGGAACTTCAGTAATTTTTTGTCCAACACTGGTTTCAACTTGAGGGGTGTGAATGATAATCAATCTATCACTTGTACCAGAGGGTTAGCTTCATAATGGCCCTTTTCAAAAACTATGTCTTGAAAATGACCACTTCCACTAATCAAGTCATTCTCAAGAAACTTTGCATTTCTTGATTCCACAATTCTAGTGTTGTGAGATGTACAATAGAATCTATACCCCTTAGACCTTT
>JANPWT010000004.1:11737940-11758615 GCA_024678245.1 Erythroxylum densum
ACACTTGTCATGCTACTCGATTTGTCTTCATTTGTATGTTTTGCTTCCAAGTTGAATTCGATCCGTAATTATTTCCCATATTTGTCATTTGATAATCCGATTCGTATTTGCTTCACTTTTGATTTCCTCGTTTGTCTATACGTATGTTCATGATTCTTAAGTAAGCAAGAGGGTTGGGTTCCAAACTCGGATTCGGGGCCCAACATAACCACCATGGATTCCCCTATTCTTATTGGCCCTCGAATTTTTTTCTTCAGTTAACCATGGTTTAAATAAATTTTGAGGGTTTGATAGGTGAATTTTTGGGAGTTAATTTATTATGTCTATGTTAGTAGGATTTATTGCATGGGTTAATTGAATTAAGGTAGTAAGATTGTATAAGGGCATGTTTGGTAGTTCACTTAAGTTTGAAAGATATAAGGCATAAATGAAAGGGCAAAGTGGATATTGCACACTCATTAAGGGTAAAATTGGAAGATAAAAATATGCTCTTGCATTTAAAAGGAAGAAAAACGAAATTAGAAGGAGAAAAAGAAGAGAATACTGAAAATAAGAAAGAAAGAAGAGAGGTTTCGGTGAAAGAGAGAAAAGAAGAAAATACAAGCTAGGGTTTATCTTTTATAAGCGTTCAAGAGAGAATTTGGGGTTGTGCAAGAAGGGAAAAAGAAAGATGAAGAGAAGAGCTTCTATTTGAGCTAAGAAACTCTTCATTTGGTGAAGATTCAAGGTAAGTTTGATTTTAAATCCTTTCGATTTTGGAAGGAGTTTTGGTTCTTAAAGCTTAGGAAATGCATGAGTTTAAGTTTTCTATAATCAATTTTAGTAAATGTGCTTTGTGAATTCTCAAATTGGAAACTCTATTGAATTGGGATTTTTGCCATTAATGAAGAAAACTAAGAGAGGTAAGAGGAACAAGAGGAGAGGCACATTTAAGCAAGTTTTTAAGCAAGGAATTCAAGGTGGATTACATTTTTATAATTGATTAATAAGCCATTAACATTTCTTCAAATCAAGAAAGTTAAATGTTTTCAATTGTGTTATAAATGTGCATTTATTACTCTTTGAATGATTTGAGAAACTGTTGTGTTTGATATGTGTTGATGATTTATGAAAATGATTTTTGAAAAGATATCAAGTTTATAAAATCATGTTTCGAAAATGTGTCATTTTGGGCAACAATTTTACAAGATGTGAAATGCATAATTATGTGAGTTTATTGTGGTCCCTTAAGTATATCAAGTGTACTTTGACCAAAGGATTTTCCCGCCTGCCCGCTAGTGGCATGAAGCTCCTTCATAGACTTCCATAAGTTCACGACTGCGCAAAACCACAATGTAGGATTGCGTTAGTTCGTTCTGTTCACGGCTATATAGGACTATTATGTAGAAATGTGTAGTACGTTCGGTTTTGGACCTACCCAAACCATTCTGATGTGCTTACGTGTTTATGATTTGTAAACAAATTGATGAATGCATAATTTGTATTGTTTGTGAATTGGATTACATGATGAGAATTTCAGAACCATGTGTTTTATGAACTCAAAAAGAACTTTTCTATGATAAGTAAATGTTTTCAATGGTTTTACCAGTTATTTGTTATAAACTTGTTACCCACGACCTTTCAAGCTCACCCCCATTCCTTTCCATCTTCAAGTGACGAGAAAGAGATCAAGTGATCAAGAGTCGAGGCATTACTCCAAAGTTGCATCTTTTTGTGTTTTATGTTAGTTTATGAGAACACAAGGCTGTAGTCGCATTTCAAGTATTATTTGATCAAATATCTTTTGTATTTTGGGATTTTATGAAATGATGTATTATGACTTGAGGTGCCTATTAAGGCTTTGTAAAACTCTTATCTTTTTATGTTAATGAAATATGAATTGTGTATGGATGGTGTTGAGTTGAAAATTGGTATACTTGAAGGAGTTATCAACTTGAGATGATTATCAACTTGAGATGATGATTTCTAAATATGAATTGTTGTTATATATATATAAGTGAGATGTTATAGAAAAGAAAGATAGGAGTTTTTTTTGAGAATGATGAGAATTAGTTATAGATGATGAGTCAAATGAGTAGAGATTAGAGAGTTAATGAAGTAAAGTTGGTAGTTGAATGGTTATGCTCATGAAATTCCAAGTTGTACATTGAAATTTTAAGTTTTTCATAAGGGTAAATTTTGTATTCTAGCTTCAGGGAAAACTATGGATTGATCTAGCCTGAATTAGCTTAATATGTCTTCTAGAAAGTTGTAGAGTCTTTCTAGCTTTCCTACAATATATAGTATGAAATTTTTAGACATCGGAGCTGAAAGTTATGATCATTTGAATTTAGTGATGTTGCGTAGGCTGTATATGTGGGACAGCTTCAGTCGCAATCGCACCAAGCAAGCTCGCGATCGCACCAAGCACTCTTGCGATCACACCTTTCTCTTTGCGATCCCACCTGCCTTCCTTGCGATCACACCTACCTTCCTCGTAAGCGCACCTTCATCCTCGCGATCGCACCTTTGTTCCTCACGATCGCAACCGAAGAGTTTTTCAGCTCTGAACCTGTTTCACTCTTTTGGTCATAACTTTGTCATCCGACCTCCAAATGACTTGATTTTTGAAGAATTGGATTCCTAACACATTTATATATCTCTACATGGAAATTGATAGAATTTGGTGTTAATTTGAAAAAGATGGATGAAAAGAAAGTAAGGGTATCGGTTGGAAGAGTATGAATAGGATATTTTACTAAACATATTTTGATATTTTGATGATATCTTGAGCTATAGGGCTCCGAATGAGACGATTCTTGTTTCAGTATAAACTAGAGACATAGGGCTACAAATCGTCTGAAGAAATAGAATTCTAATTCAGTCTCTAATAATTTCAATTTCGGGATGGAAGTTGAGCACAGAATATTACTTTAATATAAGAAAAGTTCAAATATGAGGCCCAACTTATGGTATAAGAGAATGAAGATGAATTGATGTTGGCTAATGAGGATTTATTAAAACAACCCTAAAAGGTAATATGCACACTCACGTCTTATGATATTTCGAATGTTGGGCTCTAAAAACGAGATCCAACAATTATGGTATCAAAGCAAGAATTGGGCTCCAAAAACGGGATCCAACAATTCTCATGCACTCTATGAGGTGTATCTCCTAATACAAATATCAATTAAGATAGGTTTTCTGGTGCAAAACGTCCAATCCCTAATTTCAGTTGGGTTAGGCTTTTGTTTTAAAATTTTTTGTTTTGCTTAATGTTAATTAATTTTTTAAATAAGAATTTGACATGTACATCTCATTTTATCGTGTTTAAAATTATGTTTGACGTGATTTGTTATGTTAACAACATTAACGAAGATATTAACATCAGGTTAAATTTGAAAAATTAAAAATTTAAATATTTAATAACCATTTTTAAAGTTTAGTTTATAATTAAAAAATTAAGTTAGCGGAGATAAGAGTTAGATTTTTAAAAATTAAAAATTTAATTACTTTTTAAAGTTTAGTTTATAAATAGAAAATTAAGTAAAGTTTGTGAACGTATAAATTAAATAGGGAGTTTGGTACGGTATTTAATAAAATGTTGAGCGCGAGGAAGCAAAGTGTTTTCTTGGCCGTTTCAAGTTCAACAAACACATTAAATAAGCCGCACAAAATCGGAAACAAATTTCGAACATCTGATCTTCACTTTTTATGAAAAGTTGAGTCAACCCAAAATGCTTTTCCGTTAGCAGGAGACCAACACTCAGTCACTGTCAAAACTCAAAACAACCAACCTACGGCATAGCTTTTTCAGTCAATCATGTACGCTCGATATCTCACATCGCAAGTTGTGATAGCAAAATTTAAAAGTCCCGCGAATTTGTGTGTTTCGTGTCCTTCTACAGTTTGGTTCTGAAATCTCGTTTATGAAGCTCACCAACTCCGTTTCAAGGTTAGTCCTTTGTAGTCTGATTCTTTTGTAGCTTCTTGTGCTTGATATCGTGCACTATTGGTTTCTATAGTTGGTCTCCGGTTGCACACCGGGGGTTTAGGGTTTCAATGATCAATCCATGCTTGTTTTAAGCCCTAAATTTTCGGACTTGTTTTGATAACTGGGGAAGTTTTTGTTTCTCTCGACTTCCTTTATATTTTTTTGGGTATTCGAAAGGTTTACTTTAGAGGACAAATAAACAGTGCGTATTAAAGGTCTTATCGCGAAATTGTACCCTTTCTATTCAAGTTTACATCTTCACTTTAAAACGCTCATTTGCTTCGTTTTTTTCAAAGTACTTTCCTCGTGTTTTTGGTGTCAATGCTACCAGCTTGTGTAAATAATGCAACAAATCGACTTAGGCAAGCTCTGGTTGAGTTTAATAGCTTTGGGGGTTTTACCAAAGTAAACCCATTTTCATTGCTAAATTATTTTTTCTTTTAGGTTGCGCTTGGTTGTAATTATAAGCACACACGTTAGTGTCAAGTGCTGGGTTCGTATTTATTTTGCGTGAGTTCCACGTAACTACTTGAATGATCAATTTGGGAACATGGTCCACATGTCTTTTCCAGAAAATTCTCAAATATGTTTTTCTGATGGAAAATTGTGGGAACAAGAGTGCTCGAGCTATGATATGGCACCTTGTATGGGTCAAAATAACTTAGTGATTTATTTCTAATGTTCCAATCCTGTCTTCGCTTAGTAATTATGTTAATATTTTGTTACTTCGAATCTTCAAGAGCAAGCTTCCAAATTTTGCGCTGAAAAAGAAAATTACTCAACTAAGGTCCATTCTTTTTATTGTTTGGTGCATAAGATCAAGTCTTTATTTATGCGGGGCTAGGAAACTTAATTTGCACTACAAACTGTCAACCAACTTCCGTAGTTGTTGATGCATTAATTATCAAAAGTTATGGCAATACCTCTCCTCATTATACAAGCCAAATGCCCATGTAGCTAGGGAAAGGAAAGTTAGAAACACCAATAGTTGTTGGAAACATAATAATGTAAATGTTAGTGATGGTTAAACAAATACTATTTAATTAGCATATACACTATTACTTGTGAGAACTCAGTTAGTAGATACTGGCTTACAAACATTTTCTTTAACTGTTAAGGTAAATAAGTCTGATTTGATAAGTATCTTAAAATACCGGAAACAAGTTAGGTTTAATAAGCTGCTTGAAATCAATGATCCATATTTTTTTAATTGTAAGTTTATCATTTTCTACTGGAAGCATTGTATGTCGCGGTCTGTTTTAAATACTGTATTTATCACAGTTTCATTTTCTTTTCAAATTAGGGTGGTATTGTGTTGCATAATGCTTTAGTGTCAAAATCTAGTCAAACCATTCCTGCAATTTGGTCTTTTAGGTGTATGTACACACAAAGATGACAAATATCAATTATTCCCATGTGGTTAGTCCACCTATGAACCGTATCATGCTGCTTTCAGCCTTGGACTAATTGAATTCCTGTGGATATCTAAGCAGTTATGCAACATACGTCAGTATTTTACATTCTTGAATCTTGTTATACTGTTGTAATTGTGCATTTTCCCAATGTGAAGTTTCTAGTGGCTGTAGTTTGAGGCTTGGATTGGAAGATCCATCTTGTATGGCTGAACAGGTCAGTTACTTTGCTACTGAAAGTTGGCTATATGAGATTCTGAGTTTCACTTGTCATTCTTTATTTTTAGTACTCGATAATTCAACTGTCACTTTGCTTTTTATTTCTTCCAATTGGTGTTTCACTTTGTTATGCTGTCCTTGTTCTTTTTCTCTTTCTAACAAACATACAATGAACAGATCATTGACTTAAATTCAGCCATAAAAAAGCTGCATGGGCTAAGTTCTCAGGAGCTTAATAAATTGCTTAGGGACTCTGGAAATTTTACTGTTCACTTGCATTCTGAAACTGGATGCACAATAGAGGTCAGAAATCCATTCTTATCGTTGCTTATGGTCTCCAACGTGCCACATCCTTTTGTTTTAATTCTGTTATTTTTGCAGATCGATGTTGAAAAACTTGCAGGTTCTCTGCCATTGCATCTTATTGCAGTTCTGCTTAAATGTGGCAGAGATGAATCAAGATTAAGACATGTACTATATGGGCTTCGGCTTTTGCATACCTTGTTTGACTTAGCACCACGACACACTAAACTTGAGCAGGTTAGTCCAGTTACCCTTACTTAAATTTTTTCTCTTGGGCTTTATATTCCTGTATCTCTCTTTATGTTAGAAGAAGAGAACTTAGAATTGTCTGTTTAGGTAGCAGCAGTTTTTTGCTCTTTATCTGGTGTCATTTTAATGATCCCTATTTAAGTTTGCTTTTTGTCTACTTTTCATCTTTTGGTATTTATGACTTTTAGCAATAGGGTCTTTAAATTATCATGAAATAAGTAAGAAGAAAAAGAAATAGAAAACTTTTTACATGCTTTGTCAACTGTTTGAATATGGGAATGTTGAAGATAAGCCCGTCATCGTCTAGGAGTCCGTGGTTCAAACATTTGCAAGCTGCATACAGGTGAGGGGATGTACGACATACTGCATTATGAACTTCTAATGCCTATTACCTAATATAGAGGCCCACGTTTCCAAAGGTTTTTTCACTGGTATCTTAAGAGTAGAACATTTTTCTCATTTCTTTTATGTTTTTTTAATTATATAGATATTGCTTAATGAGTTGAAATTGCAAGAAGAGCTGCTGGATATGGTGTTTTATTTACTGATTGTTCTTGGCGGATTCAGACAGGTAAGCATTTTCTTTCTGTTCAGTTTGGAGTTTACGTCACATACTGTTCATTTTATGAGGACTTCTTTACATTATTCAGGAAGACAACAATTCAAGCTCCTTGTTCCTTCTTCATTCTGCGCTAGTAGCAAGCAGTCTATACCTATTTACAGCTTGTTTATCTTCACACTTTCAAGATCTTGTTCCTGTATTGCTTGCACACCCCAAGGTATGTCCTCCTTGATTATTTTAAAATGTAAATTAGGAGAAATGAGTAAGAGATGCTCCTTTGATTTCAAGGTCATCTTTGTTTTAATTGTCCTTCCAATATTTGACTATATGCAATTAAGCTTGTGGTAGTATTTTGCATTCAATTTCTGCGAGCTTGAAATATAGGCTCTCTAATCATAAAGTTTCCTTCATAGGTTGAGATATTTACGGATTCAGCTTTTGGAGCAGTTAATGTAGCCATTAAGTTTCTTGACTTGAAGCTGTCAGCTCACAACACAGTCCTTTCGATAAAATCAAGCCCGACATCTGAACAAATAATCAATTATATGTGTCAACAATGTGAAGCCTCTTTACAGTTTCTTCAGTCAATGTGCCAACAAAAAATATTTAGGGAGCACCTACTTAGCAACAAGGTACATAGAACTAATTTTCTTCTTATTGTGTCATAAATACCTATTCAAAAGACATCAAATGCAATACTTTCCATTTTGTTTGTTTTTGACCTAAGATGATGCATGCATATCCTTTATTATATTGCTACAAGTATCTGGTTTTCATGCCACTTCAGGAACTATGTAGAAAGGGTGGAATCCTTTTTCTGGCCCAGTCAATCTTGAAGTTAAACAATGAACCTCCAATTTTAGAGTCTTCTACAGTTGTTGCTGCAATATCTAGGATGAAAGCTAAAGTACTATCAATTGTAAGTCTTACTACTCCCAGTGATATGGTTCATTTGGGTCTCCTATGTCTTCCTGTTGATGATCCTATGTGTTTTCCTGTTTTATTCAAGTCTGTATATTTTATCCTTTATGCAGCTATTGCATCTGTGTGAAGCAGAAAGCACTTCTTATCTCGATGAAGTTGCTAGCTCTGAGAAAAGTCTTGAGTTAGCAAAGTCTGTTGCATTAGAGGTTAGTATCTGTTCCTTATCCTGATGCTGTAAAGAAAAATATTATTTGAATATAGCAACTTTGCTGTTTCTGTAGAGGCAAGACTGTTGTGGTTTAAATTTCTTTTGGTTACTTCATTCAGCAGCTGCACCAAAATTCTTCAACAAATTCACGTTATCCATATTAATCTCTATTATCTCCTGTGGCCAGTTTTCCCATCAAGAGAATAAGGGAAGTTTGACATTAAAGAATATGGGAGCTGATAAAAAGTTAATATCTGTTTGTTAGTTTAGAACTCCAACATTAGTTGATATACTTCAAATCTTTATTAAAAAGATTGGAGTAAATATAATATTTTGCAAAAAGCTCATATTTTCTGAAAAGGCATTTTTGTTGAAGATATCTTGACTATTATTCCTAACGAAGAGCATTTGTTTCTTTGATTGACTTTGTAAGTTTTTGCCCTGCTTTTACTGTCAAAGTGGTTATTGCTAATATCATTGTTGTGATGTAGGTTCTTGAACTATTGAAGGCTGCAGTTACTAAAGATCTTAAGCACCATACTGCTTGCCCTGAAAAAAGTTTCCCAGTGGGCCTTCTGCAACTCAATGCAATGCGTCTGGCTGACATGTTGTCAGATGATTCAAATTTCCGATCTTACATTATGACTCATTTTGTAAGCTGTTGTTGGAATATGCTGCATGTTTGCCTAGTTATATGACCCTACTCTTGGCTGTATGGTGCAATGACTTTTCGAAGAAAACATTGACAAAACATATCTAAACTTTATTGGAAACAGTAATTGGTCATCGAATTGGTTGTTGTGTCATTCTTTTAGAAACAACTAATTTAATGCTTCACCTAATATCCATCTTGAATGAAAAACTAACTTCTTTTTATTCCTTTTATATTGAAATGCATCTTCAGACTGCAGTTCTAAGTGCAATATTTCTTCTCCCTCATGGAGATTTTCTATCCATTTGGTGCTCTTCTGAAATTCCGCCAAGAGAGGACGATGCTACTCTGGAATTTGATACATTTGCAGCAGCTGGATGGGGTTTGGAAACAGTTTCTGCATCGAACACATTTAACACAATAAATCTGGAGATTACTTTAATTCCAAGTAATATGCCCCAAGCTAGTTATGCTCATCAAAGGACTTCACTGTTTGTAAAACTAATTGCCAACCTCCATTGTTTTGTGCCCAACATCTGTGAAGGTCACCTCTTCCAATGATAATCTACTATTGTTATTATACTGCATATGGTTTAACCAATGTATTATAACATTTTTCTCTAATCCACAGAGCAGGAAAGAAACCTCTTCCTTAACAAGTTCCTTGAGTGTATGAGGATGGATCCGTCTAAATCATTGCCTGGGTTTTGTTTTCCTTCTGGTGTTCAAAAAGTCGCTAATGTTTGCAGAAATTTGCGTAAGCATCAGTAACTGATGATTCTCTAGTAAATGTAATTTTAAATTCTGGTTCTGATGAATAACTTCATATACAGGTTCACTATTAAGTCATGCAGAATCTTTAATACCTAACTTTTTGACTGAGGAGGATGTGCAGCTCCTAAGGTGAACCAAACTCAACATATTCTTTATTATGTGCAATTGTTTTTTTTTTTAATTTTATAAAGAGCAAGGTAGATCAGACTACATTTTTGACAGAATATGAAGGCTGGTTATGTATGATAGAGCACACATTACTTGGTGAAGAAATTTAGACACAGTGGATGACTTTGAAACATCTTGTGTGAATATGATGCTTCATGAGCTAGTAAACATTATGCAGAATTGTTATTTAGAAGTTCTATTTCTGTTAAGTTTCCCCTTCTATGAGATTTTAAGATCTCGTTAAGCAACACCATGACTTTGCAAACATGGATTGCTGTTTCTTGGATTCCTTTTTCTCGATCTTTTAAAATATTTTGTTAAAAGAGTATCTTATATAGTTGCATTTCATAGGTATCTCCGTGGCATTTAGCCATTGCTTCTGATAAAAAGTGGCATGTTTAGAGTTTCTATTCATAGGGTAGCATGTTTAGAGTTTATATTCATAGGGTGGGCTTAACTACAGATCAATGTGATTAGAGTTTAGGACCAATAACTTCTATAATTTGCAATAATGTGTTGATGGCTGTTGGCAACGGATAATTAGTCCATGTTTCGCAAATTGTCTTCAGATTGTTTTATCGTCATGGAGAGCTTTCTGTCTTCCAAGAGTTAAAAGTGTGCTTAATTTCCCTGTCATATATATTTTGTGATTCTCACTACTTACATAGTATACTATTTTCTCTTGTCGCAGAGTATTCTTTAACCAATTACAGTCGCAGATTAATCCTGCTGATTTTGAAGAAATTCAAGCTCAAGTGAGATTCTTGTCTTGGGATTGTTATTTTAATTTTTCATTGATTTGCAACTGTGCCAATTTTCTTGCTCTTTTCTATGTTGAAAGTAAAATGGCTCAAGTTATGCCGCTGGGGCATGTTCAGGAAAATAATTTTGAGACGTCAATATAATTGGATAGGTTCTCCAAGGTTTGGGGAACGTCATTTGGTGAATGCCAATTCATTTTGGTGTATTCATCAAAAGATGTTGCTGGCATTTGATGTTTAAACTCAGCTGAAAATCTTAGTGGCTCCAATAGATTGAGTTAGGATTGACAAAAATTGGACAGAAACTCAAATTAATGTCATGGATGCACTTCTTGTATTAATAGCTGGATTTTCAGACTGTTCCAACTTGAAAAGTAGGTAGTCTTAATGCGTTTCAGGGCTAAAATTGAGAATAATGTACACAGCTAATTTAAGAAAATCCATGTATCCTGTTGCTTTAATCATAGGATCTGATTCCTGTAGGAAGCTCGAAGCATTGGAGGTTGCTCATCATCTTTACCATGGAAAGAACATCCTGATATTAACATTCAATGTGGCGATCTGAAAGAGGAAACATCAGAGAATTCCACTATTCAAAAAGGGGAACAGCTAAGCCGGAAAGCTGAACATATGAATCAAGGTGACTATGTGATGAGGGACGACAATGCTAAATCTGGTGATTTACTAGAGATTGAAAAGGATGTTCAGAATATTGATACGAGTGGTTCAGATACAAGTTCCACTGGAGGAAAGACGTTTGTTGGCCGAACAGTCAATGGTGACTTTTCAAAATCGAGTGAGCAAGTTAAAGAAAGTCATGTTAAAGGAGTTCAAGAAGTTGAAAAGGTTGAAACCATCCAATTTGAAGAAAAACAGCCAAGAAAAAGGAAACGAACCATAATGAATGACTATCAAATGACACTCGTTGAAAAAGCCCTGATACATGAACCTGAAATGCAGCGAAATGCAGCTTCTCTACGGTCATGGGCTCATAAATTAAGTACATACGTAAGTAATTGCACAATGGACCATACATAATATAGCTGAATCATTTTCTGCACAGTTGGAGCACATTTTGACCTAGTATGCTTGTATCTCTTTATTTTCTCAGGGTTCTGTAGTTACATCATCACAGCTAAAAAATTGGTAAGGCAGAATCATCCTTCCAATGATTTTACATTTTGTGGCTAAAAATGCCTCTCCTTTGCTTTAATTTGCTGAGTGTCTTTTCCTGGTTGGAGTTGTTTCAAGTTCTCTTTTAGATACTTGGCAATCAAAAGCAGCATTAATGGGAATGCATGAAAAATAGAACGTTTTTTTCTTGAAAGAGTTCAAGGAGGTACGTAACTCCTAAATGGTTAATTTCAGGGGAAGAGGTCAGAATCACGATGTTTAGAAATGATGATAGAAGCACGGGATTATTGAAATAAAAATTTGCTGGGAGTAAATAATCATTTTGACCAATTTGTTAGCTAATAAACTTGTGCCTTCGTCATGTATCACCACAGGCTCAACAACCGGAAAGCAAGGCTAGCACGTGTAGGAAAGGATGTCCGTGAACCAGTGGAGGTTGGCCCTGTTATATTGGAAAGGCAAGCGCAGAGGTATACCTGGGACTCACCTGTGATTCCTAGCGATAATAGCGTGCCATCACATGCAATAATCCTTCAAAGCACTGCAAGAATTGGCAATGGTGAAACTACTACATCAAAATTCATCTGCGTGGGTGGTGCAGAAACTTTTTCATGCAAACCAGGCCTTTATGTTGTGCTTGTAAGTGGGAAGGGAGAAGAGGTTGGCAAGGGAAAGTTGTATCAGGTTCAAGGAGAGTGGTATGGTCACAGCTTGGAAGAATCAGGGACATATGTTGTGGATGTTACTGAGCTTAAGACGGAGAGGTGGGCGCGGCTTCCGCATCCATTTGAACCCACGGGCACCTCATTTGATGAGGCTGAAACAAAGATCGGGGTAATGAGAGTGTTGTGGGACACAAACAAGATATACAAGTTGCTAGATGAATGATGATCTTCCTATTTAGTGTTAGTTATCATAGTTTGTGTAGCAGAAATATAGTTTTCAATTTTGATAGAAATCAATATTAGGTTCTGCTACTTTGCTTGTGTCGTAATGCCAAAGGTTACATGTCTAAGATGTAATCCTCCGGCCAATATCATAACGCGGCTCAAATGTTCACATGTATGCATAAACTGTAATAAGTGCACGACCATCTTGAAACATAATTGACATAGACCAAAATTCCAGTTGATACGATCTTTGTTTAGCCCAAATAGAAGGTGGAAGTACTCATGGTGTGGCAATTCTGTTACCCTACACACTCAATGGTTCTGTGTTTACGTAATACGACTTTTGGAAGGTGAAGCCCGTCATCTTACAATCAATAATTAACCGTATCATTTTGTTATCAAGATTAAAAAGAGGTAAACAAAATATTTAGCATCAGGCAATACCAACTACTTCTGGTCTTCTAATTATCTGTTGAAATGCCTAAATGAGAATCACCAATTCTAGTCTCAACATTTAATTTGCAATTTTGTTGCGTATTTGCTTTGTCTCTTTATCATTCTCCTTCCCAGAATAATTGTCGAAAACCTCTCTTCCATTTCCAACTCTAGTGAGAGTACAGGTAGACACCTTATCAGTAGGGGCGAGTTGCCTCTTTAGCTGAAAAAAATGGACGACAATGTGTATGAGGACTCCTAACGGAAACTTAACTTGTAGGCAACTTGTCCATTTTTTCAGTTACCTTGAAGGGTTCAAAGAACCTCGTGATAGCTTTTGGTTAGCCTTTTGGTCTACTGTGTTGGAATTTTTGAACATAAACGATAGAAAGAAGAGTGAGCAGAGAAGACGAGAATAATGAGATAAAAGGAAATGACGTTAACTCACACACATCAATTAAATTATCATAACAAGACCTTATATAAGGCTTACGCATAGTGGCCAACATGGGTCACAAAAGCATTAATAAAAACTACCCACTACTAGTATCGTGTCTCAACAACTTAGCAACAATTTACTGACTTCCTAAAGACTCGGAAAACTAAATAACCTTGCTAAACATGTGACATAAATCAAATTAATTCTTAACATACTATGCCTTGCCTTTATGGTTGAAGCTTCACAAACTCTATCACGCCTATTTGGAAAGTTGTATCTACTGTGCTTATCGAAGATGTAACTTAATTACTTGAATGGTTACTTCCGTCTTGTAGGATATTATCCACTACCACTAATTAAAGTCTTTAGCTAGGTAAAAGACACGGATGGGAGAAGGGGACCCATACAAAACCTTGAAGGATGTGGTGTTGTCTTAGACCTCCTATTATGCAAGTCTACTCTAGAAGGGCAAGGAAAGGGGTAACCGAGTAAAGTTACTCCATTCTGTTAAGTGTAGGGGCTAGTAGTAGATGAGGTGCATGAGAGAGGGTGTGAGGGTTGAGTTAGTTACAGTACTGACATAAGTAATAGAGGAAGAATAAATAATGTAATGATTGGGAGAGGGGAGATAGCATATTTTTCTAACAAGATTCTGGTGAGCCTTAAGCTAGGAGAAAGCAGCACTCTCGAAGTTGTCTGCAAATTACCTTGTAACTTGACAGAATTCGAGTTACTCATAAATAATATTCAGTGAAAAACCTCTCAGTTATTGAGAGTTCTATCACTAGTATCAGAGAAACGATCCTGTCAATGGCTAATAAGAAGGGAGAGAACCGAATGGATGGAATCAAGAAGAAAATGGAGAACTTACGTGAAGATTTCCAAAAGAACTTTGAGCTTTTAAGGGAAGAAAGAATATTAGAGAAAGAAGCATTTCAAAAAAATTGGGAGCAATCCCAGCTCGAGGTGAAGGAGTTACGTGAGTTAATGAAGCTATTTGTGAGCTACCGAGAAGCTGTGAAGAGTGGTGAGAATTCGGGCAACACGAGAAATGAAGTGGAACCACACGTGGACAAAGGGAAGGGGCCAATGGAACAAGGCAGGAGTTCTGGGCCAACTGTGGGGTGCGAACCAACGAAGGAGCTCCAGCGATATCCATTAGAGGTCACCGGTCGGAATGCATTTCCCATGGAGTATGGGTGGAATAATGCGACTCACCAGGAACCATTGCATGGGTGGGTGCAACAGGGGAGAGATCGAAGGGGATCATCAGAGGGAGGAGAGTCTGAACGAGGACAGTCGGGAGAAGGATGGAGGGACTTAACCGAAGAACAACCACCAGGATTCGCACAACAGGGGGAACCTTGACGTGACTGTCACACGAGGCGGGTTTAGATGCCAGTGTTTGACAGTGAAGATCATGATGGGTGGATTTATCGCGTAGAGCATTTCTTTTCAATGGGACGATTTAACGAAAGGGAGAAAATGGAACTAGTGTCGCTTACCATGGAGAAAAAGGCACTGGCGTGGTTTCGGTGGGTGGAGGGTCGATGACCGATCAGAATGTGGGAGGAATGTAAGGACCTACTGGTGGGGAAATTTCGACTCATACAGGAGGGCACCCCGTGTCAACGTCTCTTGGCCATCAAGCAGACAGGTAAGGTACATGAATACATTTGCAGGTTTGAGGAATTAGCGGCTCCATTGTCAGAGTTACCTGATGAAGTATTAGAGGGTTCTTTCTTGAATGGATTATCAAAGGAAATCAGACTGGAGCTATTGATTGCTAATCCTCGCAGTTTGGGGCGAATGATGACTTTAGCTCAATAGATAGAGGAAAAGAATAAAGTAATGGGATGTGATAAGGGAAATAGAACACTGCATGGCAATAAAATAAGTGGATACGGTGAACACATAACGTGGGAGGCAATAGGAGACAGTGAAAAAAGGGAGGTTAAAACAGGGAAGATAGCGGCCACCGACAGAACCCATGAAAACTTTAAACGTTTGACATTCAGTGAGATACAAGAAAAGAGGAAGCGGGGACTATGCTTTAAATGTGATGAGAAGTATTCACCAGGCCACCGATGTAAAATGATCGATCTGAAGGTTCTCACAGTCCTGGATGAAGAGTTAGAAGTTAATACGAGGGAGAGTGTAGAAGATGGCGAAGAGCCGAAAGGAGAATTGCAAAATGTAGAATTAGCCGGATCAGCAGCTGGGTTGACATTACCCAGGACAATGAAGGTAGAGGGCATTCTAGAAGGAGAGCCCATTGTGATCCTCATCGACAGTGGAGCCACCCATAATTTTGTATCGAATGAGCTGGCGTTGAAGTGGAGTTCCAAATGGGACTACACGGACAAGTATGAAATCGTGAGGGGAAATAGTGAAAAGGTGACAGGAACTGGAATCTATAGGAACTTGAATTTAAAGATACAGGATTTAGAGATATGTGAGGATTTCTTGCCAATGAAGTTAGGCAGTATAGATGTGATACTGGGTGTAAAATGGTTGAGGACTCTCGGAGATGTCTGGAATAATTGGTGTACACTGATGATGAAAATAAGATTGGGGGGAAAGGAATTTGTTATCAAGGGGGACCTGATATAATTTAAATCCTTGGTAAGTGCAAAATCCTTCAGCAAGGATCTCAAGGAAGGGGGTTTAGTGTGCTGGTTACAAATGACAGAACAAGGGCCAGAATCGAACTCAAGTATCCAGGTGGCTGACTCTGAGATCAGAAGGGTGTTAGAAGAGTATGGAGAGGTGTTTCAATTGCCATAGTCTCTACCACTCAAAAGAGGACGAGAGCACCACATCCACTTAATTCCAGGAGAAGGACCAGTCATGGTTCGACCCTACAAATATCCCCATTTTGAAAAGAATGAAATTGAGAGATTGGTCAAGGAGATGCTAGAATCCGGAATAATCCAACCCAACACTTTCCCTTACGCTAGTCCAGTTTTGTTAGTTAAGAAAAAAGATGGAGGGTGGCAGTTCTGTGTGGACTATCGTGCTCTAAACAAGGTGACCATATGCGACAAATTCCCAATACCCATAATAGAAGAACTGATGGATGAATTGAATGGGGCAACTATCTTCTCTAAAATAGATTTGAAGTCCAACTATCATCAAATTAGAATGAGGGAGGAAGACATTGAGAAGACGACCTTTCGGACCCATGAAGGGCACTATGAATTTGTTGTAATGCCCTTCGGATTAACAAACGCGCCCGCTACATTCCGATCATTGATGAATAAGATTTTTAAAACCGATCTCATAAAATTTGTTCTAGTGTTCTTCGACGATATTCTAGTTTACAGCAAGAGTAAAGAGGAGCATCTCATGCATCTGAAGGTAACCTTGAGTATTTTAAAAGATCAGTAACTCTATGCTAACTATAAGAAGTGTGTCTTTGGACAACCTAACTTGGAATATTTGGGGCATATTGTATCCAAGCATGGAGTGGCAGCAGATCAGTCCAAGATAGAGGCAATGTTAAAATGGTCGAAACCACTCACATTGAAGGAGTTGAGATGATTCATGGGGCTGACCGGCTATTACAGTTAGTTTGTAAGAGGATACAACCATATTGCAGGCCTATTGACACAATTGCTCAAGAAGAACAACTTTTAGTGGACAGCTGAAGCGGAGAAGGCTTTTGACAACCTTAAACAGGCTATGACCACCCTGCCTGTTCTAGCCTTGCCCGATTTCAATCTACCTTTTGTTTTAGAGACTGATGCTTCAACTGTTGGGGTGGGAGCAGTGTTGATGCAGAATAATCGACCCATTGCACATTATAGTCAAACATTATCGGTGGAAAGAAAAGGACAGTCAGCTTATGAGAGAGAACTCAAGGCTATTGTGTTAGCTGTTAAGAAATGGAGATCTTATCTCCTTGGCCATAGATTTGTCATTTGCACCGATCAAAAACCTTTGAAGTTTTTATTAGAGAAGAGAGAGATCCACCCCGATTATCAAAAGTGGATCACCAAGTTGCTAGGTTTTGATTTCGCCATTAAATACAAACCGGGTAGAGAAAACAAGGTGACAGATGCTCTATCTAGGGTGCAGTACCAGGAGGAGTTGCAGACTATATGACATGTAAGATCATCGACATGGAGGCAATCTTGCAGGAAATAGAAGATGATAACAAGATAAAGGAGTTTAGGGTAGCTGTCAACAAAGACCCAGTGTTCAGGCCTCCCTATACGGTTAAGCAAGGCAAACTTTATTACAGAGATAGATTGGTTATCTCCAGCTCTTCTGCTTTTATAGCCAAGATTTTGAAGGAGGGTCATGAAAGTCACTTGGGAGGACACGGGGGGACATTAAAAACATATAAGTGAATCTCTAGTGAGTTGTATTGGGAGGGTATGAAAAAGGAAATGTCAATAGAATAAATATTTAACTCTATCACCAGCAGAATTACTACAGCCTCTGGCGATACCTAATCAGGTTTGGGACGAGATAACTATGGATTTTATCGAAGGGCTTCCTAAATCTATTGGATATACATCTATCTTGGTCGTAGTGGATAGGCTTAGTAAGTATGCTCATTTCTTACCACTCAAGCATCCATACACGACACAAACAATAGCTAAGTTGTTCATCAAGGAAATTATAAAGTTACATGGGTTCCCTAGATCTGTAATTTCTGATAGAGATAAGGTTTTCATGAGTAAATTTTGGGGAGAGTTGTTCAAGGTGCATAAGACAATTCTGAAATTTAGCTCCTCCTATCATCCTCAAACGGATTGTTGGCCCCGAATTTTGTTTATGAATAAGCATGATTAGATTAATATTTAAGTTTATTTATGTTGGGATTAATTAGAGTGTTAATGTAAGTAAGACTATATGAAGTGAGTAAATTGAATTAAAATGTTACGGTGGTAACTTGTGTATAAGGGGTAGTTTGGGAAGACCACTTAAGTTGTAAAGTTGTAAGGATTAGAAGGAAGGACAAATTGATCATTTTTAGTTTCATTAAAAAGAAAGAAAGAAGAAAAGAATACTTGTTTTGTTTGGAAGAAAGAAGAAAACGAAAATTAGAAGAAGAAGAGGGAGAGTGTTTCGGTGGAAAGGAGAAAGAAGAGAAAGAAGAAGAACAACCTAGGTTTTAATTTTTCTTTGCTTTAAAGAGTGATTTGTTTAGAGTTATTCAAGAAGGAAAAAGAAAGAGGAAGGTTAGATCTTCCATTAGAGCTAAGAAGCAAATCGTTGGGTGGAGATTCAAGGTAAGTTGATTTTAAATCTTTTGAAATTTTGAAGGGTTTTTGGTTCAAAGAGTTTAGGAAATGCATGGGTATGAGTGTTCTATGATCAATTTCATGCATTTGATTCTTTGGGTTTTCCAATTTAAATCTCTATTGATTTTGGATTTTTGTAAATGTGAAGAAAATCAAGGAAGGCAAGCAGAGCAAGAGGAGAGGCATCTTGAGCAAGTTTAAAGCAAGGAATTTTAAGGTGGGTGACATTTTTATAATTGAGTAAATGAGCTAGTAAAGTTTCTTTCAAATAAATGGAATTAAATGATTTCCAACTACCTTGAAAATGTGCATTTATTACTCTTGAAGATGGTTTGAGAATGTGCCATATGTTTTTGTGTGAATGAATTTTGGGAATGATTTCATATTATGCTGATGATTTATAAAAGTATGTGAATGATTTTGAAAGGATATTATTGTTATAAAATTTCTTTTAGAAAATGTGTCATTTTAGGCAATATGTTTGAAAAATGTAAAATGCATACTTATGTGGGTTTGTAGTGGTCCCTTAAGTAAGTCAAGTGCACTAGTCTATAGGTTTCTCCCTCCTGCCGGCTAGTGGCATAGAGCTCCTCATGGACTCCCCTAAGTTTACGGCTACACAAGACCGCTATGCGAAAATGTGTAGTACGTTCTGTTTTGGATCCACCTGAACCATTTTCGATGTATATGTGTTTATGATTTGCGATCATTTTGATGCATTCGTTATGTTTAATATTATGAATTGCTTGATAAGTTGTGAATTTAGAAAATATGTGTTGTATGGTTTTCAATGTAAATTTTGCTATGGAAATAAATGATTCAATGGTTTTTGCTTGTTTCTTAGTTATAAGCATGTTACCCACGAGCCGTCGAGCTCACTCCCTTTTCCTTCCCATCCACAGGCGATGAGCAAGATAATGAGTGACGAGCCGAGGTCCAGGCATCACTCCCGTTTGCATTTTGATTTTTAAACTATACTTTGTAAACAAAGCTTTAGTTGCATTTTTGGAGCAAAAATTACTATTCATATGCCTTCTTTGTATTTTGACTTTTTGAGACATTGGTGTATTGGGGATGAAAATGCCCACTAAAGCTTTGTAAGAACTCATATTTTGATATTAATGAAAGATAAGTAGATTACAATTGTGTTTTATCGTTGATTTTCCCAAAAGGTTACTTTGCATTGTTTTTGTAAATGTCCATAAGGGCAGGTTTTGTGTATGCTGGCTTTGAGGCAAATTCTGGACTGATATAGGTTAAATTGGATCAAGTAGCCTTCTTAAAAGTTATAGAGGAATTTCATAGCTTTCCAGCGAAGTATAATATGCCATTTTTGGATGTGAGAGTTGAAAGATGTGAATTTTTCGAAGTTTGGGTGCTGTCTAGGATGACAATTTCAGGACAGTAAGTTTATGTGGACTTTTGACCCTCAAAAAGGTAAAATTTGTTTATAAAGTCTTCTTGAAGGTGGAATTTTATCTTTTTATCTTTTTATTGATATAAAGTATGACATTTTTGGACCATGGAGCTGAAAGATATGATTTTTAGAGATTATGTTACTGTTTAGGATGACATTTTTCAGGCAGCCACTTTAAGGTAGATTTTGACTCCTTTAGAGGCCTAATTGGTTTTTAAGTCCTGCATGAAAGTTGTAGAGCTTCTTTTTAAATTTACATTGATACTAAATTTGAAAATTTTGGAGTTTTAGGTCAAAAGATATAAATTTTGTAAGTTAGGTAGTCGGAGGAAGGAGGACCAGGAGGTCGCGCCCGTCGCCCTTTCCCTCCCTTGACCCGACCTCCTCCCACTCTTTTGCTTATAACTTTTTCATCCGACCTCCGTTTGACCTGATTTTTAAAGATTTAGATTCCTAAGACATTACTCTACCTCTCCATAAAATATTTGTAGGTTTTTATATTAATTTGAAAAATATGGATTGAATCAAAGTGAGAGGACTGGTTAAAAGAGTATGAGTTGGATAATGTTTCTGAACATGCTTCAGTATTTTGGTGATATCTCAAATTTTAGAGATCCAATTGAGTTGATTCTTGATTAAAAATAAACTAGATACATGGAGCTACAATTTATCTAAAGGAAATAATTTTCAATTCAGTCTCTAAGTCATTCCATATCTGAAGTGAAGTTGGGTATAGTGTTCAGTCTCGGATTAGTAAGGGCCGAAAGCGTTTTGGCCATAACTTCTTTATGTATGAACCAAATTGAGTTTTTTTAGTGTCTTTAGAAACCTAATGAAAAGAGGAAAAATATTATGAAGAAGTCCTTTTGAAATTCCTTTTTGAGATGTTCCAAAATCTGT
>JANPWT010000004.1:11775567-11787293 GCA_024678245.1 Erythroxylum densum
GGAGGAGGGGAGGGAGGGAGGTAGAAGATTCTCTAAAATATGGTTAATGTCTATATTCTAATATCCGATAATAATATATATTATTGTAACAGTTAAATGGGTTTCTATAAAAAAAATAAAAAATAAACAACAAATGGTAATCATCTTTTATATTTTACACATATTCTATTTACTTGAGTAATACGATGACGTCTCATACATTCATAAAAAGAATACATTCTTCTTCAACTGTCATTTTGTCCTTAACAATACTGACAACTAAAAAGCACATTAACATATAAAAATCATATTATTAGATGAAGGCAAGGTGATAACAATAGGCTAGAATAAAACATGTCAAGCATTAGTTGCTGGTGAATTTGCTACAATTCACGTCCAATTTTGAGCTAGGTGTTGTTATTAGATTAACTGATGGAATTTTCTTTTACAATAGGAAAACTCGTTTTAAGAATAGGAAAGATAGGTGGGAGGGTTTATGTTATGAAGAATGGAGAAGAAGGTCGCGAGAACTAAAAACCACTAAGGGCCAATTAGTGAAATGTCGTGAACTATTAATAATTAATATAGAGGGACATTCTATGTGTATTGTAATAGTAAAAGATGACTACACTATATGATTGTAACAAAATGATATGAATTTTAGTGAATCAATCATATTGTCTTTGTCCTATATCCTCTGTCCCCTCTCTCTTTCTGTTCACCTCTCGCTATATCTTGTCTTACTATTTTCTCTCATCAATTAACATAATTGTTTGGTGCTATAATGGAAAAGCCTCAAAGGATTTTTCCATGGAAAAAGGAACTCGTGCAGCAAAACTCAAGAGAATATAAGAGAGCTTGAAAAACATGTTAGAAAATCATTTGCGAAATGAGAAATTATTGATGGAAAACCATACTCGACCTAGTAAACAAGAAAAGGACGTGGGAAAATTGAAATCAACTGTAAGAAAAAAAAAGAGGAAGACCTAAGGAGAATTGAGGAGATGTAATCATGAAGGATATGATTATGTTAGAGCTTACCGAGGATTTGACCCTTAATAAGAAATGTTGGCAAACTAAGATACAGGTAGAGCATCCAACATAAAGAGGGCCTTCTCTTTTTCAGTAGGTCTTTTAAACCTTTGCTTCGTTTTTTGTATCTTGTATTTACCCTAAAACACCTTTATCTATAATATTTCTCCCTTATTATTTTAAATCTTTATTTATATTTTCTTATTTTATTATTATTATTATTTATTTGTATTTGTATTTATGTTATTTGTTTTTAATTTTATTATATTTTTGCTATATTTTATTTATTATTTGAATTTTGAATTTCCTTATTCTTATTTTATTATATCAAATCTTTTTAATACAATTATTGGTTTATTTTTTATTTTTATTTTCTTTAAACGGTTCTCAAAACTTGTTTTCTTTTTTTTCTTGTGAGTTTATTATAAACATCCTCTCTATTAATTAGGAGTAAAACTGTGTACGACTGAACCTTCTCAGACCATAACATGATTTCTACTGAGATGTTATTGTTTCAATAGTTCATGAGAAAGTTAGGAGGAAATCACGAACACAGTTTATCAAAAGTTGAAGGATACACTATTACCACACATTTCATCAAAATTAATTTTCTAGTGTTTAGGAATTAGATCAGGGAATGGTTATACAAATATGAGCAATTTTTCAATGAAGAATCGTCTGAAAAGTGAGTTGTTTAACTCCATAAAGAAGAAGTTTGACGAAGAAATATTCAAGGATCCAATTGGTGGTTTTAAAGAACTTAAACAAGAGAATTCGGTACAATAATATTATGCTAAGTTTGATAAATATTTCAACAAGTATGAGGAATAATTGTAAGGTTTTGCTTAAAAGAGTTGAAACTACAGTTAGAGGTCATGATTAAGCTACTGGAACCCCAAAATATCCAACAAACATATTCTCTAGTAAGGAAGCAAGAAGAAGTATCGACGATCCATTCTTCCACACAACCTTTAAGAGAGAATAACAAGATGACCTCTAACGTGGCAAGTAATATTAATGCTAGAACAAAAGGGAGATTTAAGACATATTAATGGAGAAACCACAGGCAAATAAAAGACTATTACCTACCTCAAGACCATAAGGGATGGCCATCGAAGCAACTTCTAATAGAAATTACAACTTGCCTAAATTAGTGAGCAGTAAGGAGTTTGATAAAAAGAGGGCAAAGGGGTGTTGTTTCTCGTATGACAATCACTATATCCCATGCTACAAGTACAAAAAGCAATATTAGTTATATATGATGGACAAGTACAATAAAATGTAGAATGAAGAAGTAAAAAAATGGGTTGAGGAATGAGATAATACTAGAGGCACCTCATTTATCCTTCCAAGACATGATAAGAGTCAATGAAGAGAAAGAATACGAACATATGCAAGTATTAAGTTATCTCAAAGGAGACCTATACAATTACTTATAGATAATAGGATTACTCATAACTTTCTAGATGAAGCAATAGCTCGAAGACTCAAAGGCAAATTAAAGGATATTCATGTTATACAAATCACTGTGGGAGGAGGTCTCAAACTAATATGTCAGCAAAGTTAAGAATTACAAAGGGTTCATATGGGAGATGCAAGGAGTACTGTTCCCAATCAAATCGATTATTTCTATGGGAAGCTATGACTTAGTGTTGGAGGTACAATGGCTGGCAATATTGAATAACATGTTTTGCAATTTAAACACTAGAATAATTAAATTCAAATGGTAAAACCAATTGGTAACCTTATCAATCAATCCAAGTAAAGAGGCCAAAATGGTTTCTAGTAGAGGCTGAGCAGGAGTCTCAAGTAGGGAGATTGTATATGATGCAGTTAACATACCCTCTAGAAAATCAATTACAATTTAACATACCTTCTACAAAATCAATTACAAAGATGAATTTGGGGGAACAAACTAATTTACTTGATGAGCTCAATGGTTGTTGGTAGAATTTAGAGTATTATTCCAAGCATAATATTAATTACCACCACAAAGAGATCAAGATCATCGAATTTGGTTGAAGGAAGAAATATATTCTATAAATATTAGGCCTTAATAGTAATTCAAAGAAAAAAAAGATCTGATAGAAAAGGCATTAAGGGAATTATTGTGGCAAGGATTCATAAGGCACAATCTTAGTCTATGCACCTCGCTGGTGTAGTAAAGAAGAAAGATGTCTCTTAGAGAATATGGGTAGACTATAAAAAACTCAACAAACATACCATAAAAGATACATTTTCTATTCCTTTAATTGAGGAATCACTAGACAAGTTATACTCGAAGCTTGATTTAAGGTATGCCTACCATCAAATTAAGTTATACAAAGGAGACGAAGCAAAGATAACATTCTAAACCTATAAAGGCCATTGTGAATTTCTAGTAATGCCTTTTGAATTGATGAACACCCATATCATCATTTCAGAGCCTAATGAAAGATATAGCCATATTAGTTTTGAGAAAATTTTTCTTAGTCTTCTACATGATATGCTCATCTATAATCGCTCCCTTGATTAGTAATTGATTCATCTTAAAGAAGCCATAAAGGTCCTTTAAGACCACCATCTTTTTATCAAAGGAAGTAGTTGGGACTAGACAAATTACTTAGGGCATTCAACATCTAAGAGAGGAGTGGCAACTAACGATAAAAAAATAGAGAAAATTTAGAAGTGGCGAATAATAAAATCCCTCAAAGAATAAGAAGATTTCTTAAACTCACCAAATACTATGGAAGATTTATTAAGAACTATGCTAGCTTGGCCAAGCCGCTTATTGAACTATTGAAGAAACTTATAGCAATAGAACTAAGACGAAATGCAAAAATAAGTCTTTGAGTATTTGAAGGAATCTCTCACTGCATCTCTAGTTTTTTCTATATCAAAATCCTCTCAACCTTTTTTTATTGATGCTGAAGCGAATGAAAGAGGCATGGGGCAGTTCTACAATAGGACCAATATCCTGTTACATACCTAAACAAAAACTTAGCTAGTAAACGTTTAGGGCTTTTATCTACAAGAAAGAGTTCTTACCAATCATTAAAGCTATCAAACAGTGACATCACTATCTCAATGGCATCCAATTTTAAGACATACTAATCATCAAAATCTCAATTATTTAATTAAGCAAAGAATCTTAAGCCCCTTTTAACGAACGTGGTTGTCCAAACTCTTTGGGTATAGTTTTGTGGTGATGTACAAAAGTGGAAAAGAAAATAAGGATGTGGATGCCTTATTGAAAGCATCCAACACTGAATTGCTCACATTAATTGTGTCCCAAGATCATACACAATTGATGGATGAAATTAGGAGCAACTAGGAAAAGGATTTAACTATATATGATGTTCTTTAGAGGTTAAAGAAAGGAGAATTGAATTCATTGAATTCTAATAACTATTAGTGAAGGGAGGAATTACTAAGGTAGAAGGGAAGATTGGTGATAAGGGGGTTGACAAGAACTTACCAACGAGGCTAATGAGTCATGATGAACCGCATGGGGGTTGTTCAAGGATCACTACAATAATTAAGAAAATATGTAATGAATTTTACTGGAGAGGGATTGAACAAAGATATGCAAAATTACATCAAGGCTTGCGTTGGCATATCTTGGGAAATTATAACCCTTACTGATACCAGGGGGATGTTAGGGAGAAACTGGTCTAGATTTTGTGGAGGGATTATCAAACAATATGAAAATCATGTCTAATGGTCATGGTGGATAGATTTAGTAAGTATTGTCATTTGAAAGCTATTAATCATCCTATTATAGCAGAGTGATTGCTCAAATATTCTTGGATTATGTCTTCAAACTTCATAGGATGTCCAAAAGTATAGTAGAGATAAGGACCCCTTAGCATATTTTGGAAGGAGACATTTAAATTACAAGGGGAGAGTTTAAACTTCTCCTTACCATATCACCCTTAGTCTAATGGTCAAAGGGAAGTTGTCAATAAAATGTTGGAAACTTATTTGCATTGTTTCTCTGATGAGGCTCCTTCCAATTAAGCAGAATGGGTATCATTGACGGAGTGGTGGTATAACACAGCATAGCTCTTGCCCAGGGCCCACTTTGAGAAGGGGGCCCCGACCCCATGTTTTGACTCCCACAACTGCAATATCACTAATTCACTATCAATCCTTTAAAGTAAAGTGAGAGTTAAACGTTAACTTGCCTGCAAGTAATAATAAATGACTTTAACATTGGTGTAGTTGATGTTTCAAAGAGTTAAACGTTAGTAGAAGGGCAAGTTCCAAGATTGATTTAACGTTATAAGTTAACGTTGTGGACCTTGTGGTTAACACCTCATGCTTATAAATAGTCTTGAAATATTTAAGTGTACTTTTACCTTCTAATTTCTTTATTTTCATCAATATATGTATTTAAAATACTCCAACTAAAAAATTAGCAGAATATTTTTTTACAATTTTGTCTTTTGTGCTCTGAGTATAATTTAAAGATAAAGTTTCTGATTTTTTAAATATTTTTGCTCTTTGTTTTTTATTTTTAATATTAGATATTAAATGTACAGATATAATACTATTTATATATCTTTAGGCAAGTTCCAAGATTATTGCCTTCAATCACAGATATAATACTATTTAAGATTGCAGTAAATGAAACCTAGCGTACATATTCCCCGCTGGAACATGCATGTTTTAAGAAGATGCTCCAAGACAGCTTTTAAGAAGCCATGCATGCTCTCCTGTCAAAAGTGCTGTGCCAAGTGCTTGTGTGTCCCCGCTGGAACTTGAGTGAATTAGTTATATAATATAGGAGTTAAAAAATCAAAAGATGAAATTAGGGGGCCCCTTTCCATCGTGAGCCCTGGGCAAGTGCCCTGCCCGGCACTGCACATAGTGGTTCCATCATCCTTGCTGATATAATTTTCATCCTCTGTACCTACTAAATGCCTTGGTATCGGTGGATTGTGGTACTGTTTTGGGGCTGTTGGCGTAATCCTCATGCATGCTTACATGGTGGATGTTGTTAGTGGATGTTCAAAGTGTTGCAGGACACTGGTGTTGTCTACCTGAATTACATGATTCTATCTGGCGAGCGTCCAAACGGTGACGTTCTTTTAACAAATAAGCCTGGGTAGAAACGACGGTGTTTCTTTGATCTGATGGCTCAGCTGCTGAAACGGTGCCGCATGGAAAGTGTATATTCTAAGAAGGAACGACGACGTTTGGCATGTTGTTTCAGATATATAATCGTTGCCGCAATGAGGGCCTTTAGTATCTGGGAGGGATTATGCGATTGGTGGCTCTGTTTGGTACTTGGCAGCCATACGATGCTGCTTCGGATCTCTTGCATGCCAGAGCACATGGTGATAGATCTTGGATATTTTGTTCTTGTTGATGGACCGACGGTACTTTTGGCTGGGCTAGAACGACGTCAGTTTTAACACCCACTGCTGGAGTTGATGGTTTACTTTTGTTTGGGAGGAGGTGTAGACCCCCCACCTCCAGAGGGTACTAACGTTCGGTGGTCTAAGTCATACCGAGGGGACGCACTTGGTGGAGTAGTCTTCATACATACATGCATGGTGGATTTTACTGGGCAACTGGCTGTTCTAATGGTGGTGGCACAGGGCGATTGCAGGTCACAGGGAATGAGTGAAGCACGACACCATCTGGCTAGCTTCCATACGGAGGCGTTTCAACTGTGGATCACCTCATTCCTAGGAGGCAACGACGGTGTTTTGGCTTGCTGTCCAAGCTCCTTTAACGGTGTCGTAAAAGGGGATTCTGTTATGGAAGGTAACTACATAGTTTTAGTCTGCTGCTTAGATTCCTAAACGGCGATGTAAGGATGGTATTGTTTCTGGGAGGGGATATTTGGCTTGGTGATACACTGTCGTATAAGTCTCAGTGGGCTAGAACAAGGAGTGACAAACAGGGGATGATGTTATAGCGGAACGACATTGCTTTCTGGGAACAACGTCGTTTCATGCACTGCAATAGACGGAACACCCCCTCTAGGGGGTTAAAGTTACCCGGTGTCGTTTCTCCATGCATGCCTTTCTGGGGGTTTCTTCTTCTTTAAGTGGCGCCGTCCTGACATCTTTGGGATGGGCCGTGTGGCCAAGGCCTTGTGCGCTCAGTTTGTAGACTACAGTGCCTTTTGCCTGGAGTATTTTGCTGAAGATGGAACGTCTTCGTTTTTAGGCCAAATTGGTACAATGTCATCCTCTAACGCGAGACTTTTGGGGTAAAATCGTGCCGGGCCTGAACGGCATCGTTTCACCCTCCAATGTTGTATTGCTTGTTTACGCATAAAAGGCGCCGTTGGACGACACCATGTTGACTATGCCTGGCTTCCGCCGTTTGGTACACAGGAACACTGGCCTTCACTACTTACCTAGCGTCAGTGGACAGATGCTCCGAATGGGTCTCCTCCTTGGATTCATACCGCATGCAGTTACTCTTCTTCAGTTTCTGGATGAGCTAGGAATCTTCAGGAGGAGAAGGGGGATAATCCGTATGATGGGCTTATTCCTCCAGAGGATTATGATATTCTGTCGCTGTATATTATACAACGTAGCTTGGCATTTGGTGTTCTCTACTAGAGCTGCATGACGTCATCCAAGGGAGGCGCTAAACGTCACCGTGGATCCCTCCCCTCTGATGCAAAACGATGTCATGCAGGCCTATTATCGTCCCTCTCAATGGAATGGGCTCTTTTAGTGGTTGGATATGGCAAGCCCGCAGATGCACTATTGGGCTCTCCCCTAGCCTCACAGACCATTACCCACCTGACTGGACCCCTTTCATTGGGCTTTTACCTTGGAATTTTTTGTGATCAGCTGGGAAGATGTACCTACCTAGTTAGGCTTTTGGGGCTTCTGGATGTTTTCTGTGTACTTAGTGCTGGGGGCTCAATCGGTTGACCCTTCATTTGGGCTTTTTGGGTGTATTGGGCCTTTTAGGTTTTATTCTTGTAACCACCCTTAGGGTGTGTGATTTGGATTAGGTTCGGGCGTTGTCCCTCCTTCTTTTGACTAGGGTATGCCCCCTGTGCTTTTGTACATATCATTTATTTGATGAATATACCTTTTACCTTTCATAAAAAAAAAGAAAGAAAGAGCTGTCAGGGGGTTATGCACCACTACAAATAGAATTAAGAAAGAGCTATCAGTAGAGCTATCAGTAGTGGGTGTTGGAGAGCTTCTCTCACTAGGGATTTCTTCCTAGGTTCATCCACGTTTCTGCTCTTTCACGATCCTTTTTACTAGTGTTCCACGCGATTTTCTTGGACTATTTTATCTGCTCCCCTTCTTCTGTTGGGTTTCACGATTCTGCTTGAGCTCATTCACGGTATTTTCGTTTTCACTGTGCGCAATCCCCATTCAGTGTTGTGACCGACTATTGTTCTCTCCTTGGGTGATTTGTGCCTATACGTCATTCTCTTGGCCCTTCCTCTGCTTGACGCGGGTGTACGCCTAGTGGCTATTGCGCCACTGTTTCGGGAATGCATTGGTTCCCATCCTGTTCCAGGCCATCCATCGGCCTCCTTTAACAGATGGGTAAGAAGAAAAAATTTCGTGGGATTGATCTTACTGCGGAGGTTGTGTTGGGTCTTCAATCCCCTCCCAAACCTGCTGTTGGAGTAGACACTACGGTTTCAGCTCCTATACAGGACACTGCGCAGGCACCTTCTTCTTCTGAAGACCCGGGGGATGATGTAGCATCCACGAGATCTGAATCTTCTGAGGATGAAACTGAGGGGAGTGAGGAGAGTGAGGCTTCTTCCACCTCAGGTGGTTCTGGTAGATCTAAACAGATCACTCCTCACCAGGTGCTCAAAAAAACTCCCAGCTCAAAACCTACAGCTAAGAAAACACCCAAGGCCACTTATGCTAGCCTGTTTAAGTCCAACAGAATGCTCACTAAAGGCATTCAGTTGGTTCCAAAACAGGTTGATGACGTTGTTTGTATGACACCTGCTGATTATCGGCCCATTGAGGAAGCTTGGGGATATTGTTTGGTTGGAAGGTTTACGGGGCGTTTTTCGGGTATGAAAGCTATGGAGGATATGATTGCGAAGTGGGGTGTTCAATGCAAACTTTTCCCTCATGACCAAGGGTGGTTGGTCTTTCACTTTGAAAGTGATGATGATCGTACTCGCATCCTTATGGGTGGTCCGTATGTGCTTTATGGGAAAACATTGTTGCTGAAGTCTTTGAACCGAGGTTTTGCATTTAATAATGATGAATTTACCAAAATCCCCATTTGGATTAAGTTACCGAATGTTCCCTTAGATTTTTGGCATGAAGAAGCACTTTCAAAGCTTGGCTCCCGCATTGGTAAACCAATTTGTACAGACCAAATAACTGGTCAACGTTCACGGATTGGCTATGTCCGTTTATTGGTTGAGGTGGATGTCTCTAAGCCACCCGTGTCAAGCTTTCAAGTTCAATTGCCGGAGGGTTTTTCCTACACTCAATTGGTTATTTATGAAACTTTTCCACTGTTTTGTGATACTTGTCATCGAGTGGGTCACCTGCCTACAGATTGCACTCTATATGGGGGCGTGTTAGAAAGAAAACTGCAACTCCTCATGTAGCACCAGATAGTCCTGCTGTTGGTGATACCAATCCGGGAGTCTCTACTCAATCTTCACCTCCTGGTGAACATCTTGCTGAGACCGCTACTCATTTGGCTCCTTCCACTACTTTGAATACTGCTTCTCCTGAAGTGAGGGCTCAGAGTACCCCGGCTATTGAAGTAGCAAGTAAGGCTGCTCAGCCCCCTCAAGGGGAATTGAGCAGTGTCAACGACATTCCTGCTGCCCAACCTACGCCTCAACCCCCTTTTCCAGATTCTATTCCACCACGGCCTACTATCGATATTAGGCCAGGTGAATCCTCTGTGGTGCCAGTTACTTCTAATGAGCGTAAGCCTGTCAAAGGGAGTAAAGGTGTTGACAAATCTCCACGTTCTTCTTTTGTCAAAGGCACTTCTATGCCTCCTCGAAACAATCAGGGTAGATTCACTTCTAAAGCGAAGTATGTTGAGCGGA
The DNA here is from genome assembly GCA_024678245.1 of Erythroxylum densum. Taxonomy (NCBI): domain Eukaryota; kingdom Viridiplantae; phylum Streptophyta; class Magnoliopsida; order Malpighiales; family Erythroxylaceae; genus Erythroxylum; species Erythroxylum densum. Next base: position 11,785,595 of record JANPWT010000004.1, read on the forward strand.
TGGATGGTCCTTATACTGATCGGCGGAATGAAGGGAGGGAAGGCCCTTCCTCACTTCCAAAATGAATATCCTCAGTTGGAATGTCTGAGGGTTGCATAAACCCTCGCGATAGCACAGTGTTTGCCTCATTACAAGGCAACATAATTGTAGATTTTTGTGTCTCTTGGAAATTAAGTTTGATGTTGGGGGCTTGGCAACATTTATGCGTACTCGGTTTGCTGGCTAGCTCTACACGCACAATTTTGATCAAATAATAAGGGGCCGGATGGTGGTGGCTTGGGACCCCTATATTATGATTGCCAAGTTTTATCTACAGGAGAGAAATTTATCCATTGTCGCCTTAGCAATATTATCACGAAGGACTGGTTTCTGCTTACTTGCATTTATGGCTTATATCGGGTTACCCAACGTAGGGAGCTATGGCATACTCTCGTGGGACTGAATGTGGACCCGAATACTCCATGGTTACTTATTGGTGATTTCAATTGTGTTTGTTTTGCCCATGAACAACGGGGTCGCAACCCTCCCTCCGCTTATCTAATGAAAGACCTCCAAGACTTTCGGATGGCGCTTGGGTTTGACGATGCTCCTTCTAAGGGAGAATTCTTCACTTGGCAGAAAAATCAGTGGCTAGCCAAACTTGATCGTGCTATGCGTAACCAGGCTTGGGGTACTCGAGAGTTGTCCTATTTAGCTACTTTCCTCCTCATGCAGGCGGACTCGGATCACTGTCCTTTGCTTATTGATTTTCAGCGCCACCATTCCCATGGTAATAAGCCATTTAAATTCTTTAATATGTGGCTTTCTCAAACCCATTTTCAGGAGCTTGTCGATACTTCTTAGCACATGGACGTTGTTGGTATAGCACAATTTGCTCTTTACACAAAATTGAAAGCTTTCAAACGTCCCCTGAAAGCGTTAAATAAAGAAGCTTTGGGCCACATTACTACACGAGTGTAATCAGCTCAAGCAAATTTTCAACAAACGTATCAAGCTTTACTTCAATTTCCTGCAAATGCCGAATTAGAGAATCAGGTGAATATAAAAAGGAAGCATGCCAATTTTCTCCAGGATGCTAAACGCCTATTTTACCAACAAAAGGCTAAATGTCGACACCTTATGGACGCTGATCGGAGCACTAGTTATTTCCACTCCATTGTCCATAAAAAGACTAAGATGAATGCTATTACCCACCTCATTAATAATGATGGGTCGGAAACTTCTTCCCTGCAATAGGTCCATGAGCGACTTCTTGCATATTTTATGAGGCTATTGGGAGTTGCGGATGAACATAGGCATGTTGATGATCAGGTTTTGAGCACTGGAGCCCTCCTTCCTGTGAGTGAACATGATCAGCTGGTTGCGCCTATCACTGAGACTGAAATAAAAATGGCCTTGTTTGACATTGGTGATGATAAAGCCCCAGGCCTGGATGGTTATACTGCAGCCTTCTTCAAGAAACAGTGGCATCGAGTTGGGCAAGATGTTATTCAGGCAGTCCAGGAGTTCTTTCGGAATGGCAAGTTTCTCAAACAAATTAATCATACCTTCCTTACTCTTATTCTGAAAACGACCTAAGCCCCCAAGGTGATTGATTTCCAACCCATTGTCTGTCTAAATGTTGTGTATAAAATCATTACAAAGATCCTAACGGCGAGACTCTCTTCGGTAGTGGGACAACTTGTAAATTATGCTTAAG
>JANPWT010000004.1:11808407-11819124 GCA_024678245.1 Erythroxylum densum
TTTAAAGTCATGTCCTTATAAGTCATTTTACACATAAACAGCTAATATTAAACAGCTAATTTTACCAAACATCTCTATCAAACCGCTAATGCAATCCGCTGGTCAAATCAGCTGATAGAATCAGCTATCAGCTAATGCAATCAGTTGTTTGCCAAACAGGGCCAAAGACTGAGTCTCTGGGTAATTGACGGCAGTGCTAAGGGTTGAGGAAAGAAACGATGACCTGAAAGCAGCTCCGGCGGAGAAAACATAAGATGTAAAATGGGCATATGATAAGGAAGTCCGATATGGTTACTATATATATATATATACACTAAGGTCTATTACTTTTGCTTAAGTAAGTCATTAACATTCAGGTCCTCTAACTTGTTAAGATGTTCATAAATTAAAAAAGTCACAGAAAGATGTTAATGACATCCGATTGATAAACCTTTGTAAAAGTCATCAAGAAAGTTCAAAAGTTTTTTCGTCGAAATACTCATTTGAAGTTATGAAAAGCAAAACAAGTATTTCTCGTGTTTTCTTGAATTATTCACTTTCACGTTTGATCCTGAACTCGTAACTAAGGCTCTTATAGACTTAATGATTGGCGAGTGGCGATCTAGTGGAGATGTGAGAGCCAAGGAAAGAAGATTCTATCGAAGACTCAGAGGAGCTGGAGGCTGAAGTGTCGCCAACAGTGGAGAACTAAAAGCCTAAAATGGAGAAAATGAGATTGAGATACCCAAAAACCAGAGAGCAAAGAGTAAAGCAATAAGTGTTGGTGAGTCACTATATTTGAGATTGAGACAGACTAAGCTAGAGTTAGATTAGTGTGTTTTATGTTTTTTTTCCAATTTGGTCCTTCAATTTTTATAATTTGCAGATCTTACCCAATAAATACCAATATTTCGAATACCAACCAATTATTTTAGGTACTAGTCGATATCCAGTGAAAATGTCCGTACTGACCGATACCTTTAACCGGTACAATATACAGGAATAGCATTTTACAAAACAATATTCGTACCCCTAGTGAGTGATAGTGCATCCTTTTTCTTCAAAGTATAATCATGTTATTACTTTAGATTTTAACTCCCCCACTCTATTGTACAAAATAACAAAACCCTAATGCTACCCTTTCTAAAGCAATTCCGTTTATACAACTATAACTACAACTACAGTCGATCTTGTGCACCAATAGCTGCATAATTAATGAGCGAAACAAGAAAATCAAACCACAACAGAAAATATAAAAGGAGGGTCAAGTTCCTCCTTTTACAAAGTGAAGGAGAAAATATCACAAAAATCAACTCATTTTCTTTCTCCAGGGATTGGGGCATGGCTAAATGACTACCCAGATGATTGCAAAATCAACACAGGGCTCTCAGGAAGGCATCAAACCCAAAACTTCATTATTGCACCTATAAATTGACTCATTTTCATGAACTAATAACATTCTCCATGTTCAACAACATCACAGTCCTAAAAATACAATATGAAGTTATACAAGACCATAGTACATGATGAACCTGACGTAATGGGATTTGACAGCAATTAACTTAATAAGTCTAACTTCCTCTAAGTTGCACCAATGCAACCAATTTGATAGAGCATAACATAGTTTGCTCATATATCAAAGCGATTCCTGTCCAATTGAGGATTATGATTACCAAGAGAACACTCTTCCAAACATTATATCATCTTCCCTCTCAAAAATATAGGTTACCAAAAAGTTCATCCGACGGTAGATATGACAATACAAAATGTGGTTGTTGTTCTCTACAGAACCTAGCTGAACTAAGAACATGTGGCGGGTCATTAACATGTTCATTATTTCATGGTTCCCAGAATTTCCTGAAGCAATAAACCAACTTCTCAAACAATCTACGTTGACTCAAGCATCTTCATTAAAATTTCCCACAATTGTTGCTCAAGATTAGTTAAATTTACAAACGTTGAAAAAGAAACACATGCCAAAGAAAGTCTAAGCTAATTTAATTACAGATCATAATTTTCAGGTATACCCAAGTCTGTAAACTGTCAACTACATCAATACCACATTTAATCTTACAACAGCTTCAATTTAATCCCACAATGTTCAGAAATTTTCTCATCTAGCACCACAATATGCTATACAATAGAAGAATCAGTATTGTTCCAAACACATTTACCTAATCAAATATTCTATTATCTAACTGCACATGCTGAAGTTCTCAATACCAATACAACAAGGAGGTCATCTGATAGTTGAGTTCTCAAAAGGCAAAATACATCAACCCTCAAAGAAGTTGTCGATTAACAATCCATATTTATCATGCAAGGGAAAACAACAACGTGAAATACAATGTAACCATTACGTTATATGTACAACCACTGCATAAATACTCTCTGCAAAATGGTATATCAGAAAAACACTGTTATCCTATACCGAACAAAATGCACAAAATCCTCAATGTTTACGCACATAAAACCGATCAAAGGAAAATCACCGCATTTCACATAAGATTGTCCAAACAAAACCCGCAAACAGATACCCTAAAACTCCTGTGATGCAGAACCAATATCACCCTTTCCTTTACCAATTTTCTTGGGAAGAAGATTCTGGTGAATATTGGGCAAAACACCCCCATTAGCAATGGTAACAGTTCCCAAAAGCTTGCTGAGCTCCTCATCATTTCTCACAGCAAGCTGAATATGCCTTGGCACAATTCGATTCTTTTTGTTGTCCCTCGCAGCATTGCCTGCAAGTTCTAGAACCTACGCGAACAACACAAAATCAGAGATCGTGAACCTGAAAACTTTCCGTTCCATAAAAACCTCAATCATCTGACCAAAACCAAACGAACGAAAGAAAATTAAAGGAAGAGCAAAAAAAAAAGGAATGACAATCAGACCTCAGCAGCGAGGTACTCAAGCACGGCGGAGAGATAGACCGGAGCACCAGCACCTACGCGATCGGCGTACTTGCCCGCTTTAAGGAAACGGGCGATACGGCCGACGGGAAACTGTAGGCCGGCCTTTTGAGACCTGGAAACAGATTTAGAAGACTTGGGCTTGCCTCTGCCTCCCTTTGTCGATGCTCCAGAACTCATGTTTAGAGGTCGCAACACTAACGAAACCGATTGGAAGAAGATTACGCGAACGTTTCTTGTACTTGGATGGAAGGTGGCACTTTATTTGTTTGTAGAATATATAGACACACACGCACCAGATGGGAATGGTTTTTATTAGCTAGAAATTAATAGCACGGATTGCCATCGCGTAACGTTTAGATTGATGGACTTTGTTCTTGTCGGCCCAATGCGAACCAAAACTCATAGCACAGTAACATGTCAATAATTGCAGACAAAAGCATAAATCCGAACAAGTGATGAAATAATGATGAAGCATTTCATAACTGAAAAAGAAAAAAAGGATTTACAGGGCAAACCATGAGCAATTCGATTAACTATCAATTCCTATCTAGCTTAGAAACTACTTTCATTTCAAACATTAATTTAAAACTGCTGAGATGCTGAGTCACTCTCGCCCTTTCCTTTCCCAGCCTTCTTAGGCAACAAGGTTTGATGAATCTTAGGCAAGACGCCCCCATTTGCGATTGTAACAGACCCCAAGAGCTTGCTTAACTCATCGTCGTTTCGCACAGCCAACTGAATATGCCTCGGGACAATCCTATTCTTCTTGTTGTCTCTTGCTGCGTTTCCAGCAAGCTCCAGAACCTGAGAAAACCAAAACAAAATACCCGAAGGTTGATTAAAAAACCGACACAAGCATTCCGATTGTAGAAATTATTAACAGTGTCATTAATCAGCGGACCTCGGCTGCGAGATACTCAAGGACAGCCGAAAGGTAAACGGGAGAGCCGGAACCGACCCGCTGGGCATAGCGGCCTTTCTTGAGAAACCGAGAGACCCGACCCACCGGAAACTGAAGACCCGCCTTTTGGGATTTGGAGACTGACTTGGCCTTTGGCTTGCCTCTTCCTGTGGAGCTCATGGTTATCTCCGCTTGCTAGAGTTAAAGAGATGCTTTACGGAGATGGAAAGCTTTGTATCTTCTTATTACAAAATATATAGGCAAGTATAGGGGAGTTCCGAATGGAAAGTTTGGGTTTGTTGCGGATCGCCAACCTGGCAAGGAATTTTTGTATTTGAGCGGGAAATGTTTAAACATGTTCTGGTTTGGAGCGGATCGCCAGCGTGGCAAGAGCATGCTTGAATAGCCATGGCATGAAATATTTGAGACTGAAGGTTATATTCTTGACTCCCCCTTGTCTTCGATATATCAACGGGCTTATGAATTCTATAACAAGTTTAAATATATAATGCACATAGCACGAGACTTTACTTCGAGTAATTAAAAATGACAACACTTCACGGATTGAAGTTTGAAAACAATTATATCAAAATTAATAAAGATAACTTGTGAGTTTGATTTAAATGGCATACATTCTAAATAATATGGATACTATTCCATTATTTTTGTATCATATTTAATTAGTTATGCATTATTTGTTCACACTAATTAATCATATGTTTAAATAAGAGTTAAATGATCTAATTAGTTATATTAAGATTTAATTATAAATTTTAATGACCAAATTATATTATATTGTGTGTTAAATATAAAAATATATATTCAACTCTTTTACCCTCTTTTTACATATAATGAACATTCGAAATTCCATTAGGAATATTTTACTTTAAATCAATCTATTCGCTAAAGTATAATAGTCAATACTTAATAGGTAAAAAGTTTATCTTTAATCCTAATATTTGTACTAAAATATAAGTTAAAACTTAACATTTTAGATTATTCAAAATAAGCTATAACATTTCTAAATTGTCTAGTTTGAACTCTAAATAGATAAAAATCTTGATAGAATTGTCTCTACTTATTATATATGTTACACTAATACTAAGGTGGCACATATTTTTATTTTCTATTAATCACGTTGACCCCGATTATGTCGTGTATATTACATAACATGGGGGTACACTCATTTTAGTTAAATAAATTAATATTAATTAAATTTTCATAATCTCTAATTACTCCAACCTAATCATAATAATCCTAATTTAATAAAAAATAATCCAACTTAATCCTAATTAAAAATTAATTTCTCTACCCTAATTTCTCCATTCCATGTTATTTGAATATCCTTGATTCTCTATCTTTGGTAACCATCTTTATTTCACACAATCTGCCTTACTTGATTTGAAAATCGCATGATTAGGGAATTAGGCGTTTCATTCTTTCATTACGAGGTTGTAAAGAGAGCTATGTTTCTTGCTATGGAGATTCAAGTTGTAGAACCTCTAGTACTGAAGTTACTGAAAGAAGCTTCTAAGGAAGGTCCAATCATCTCCAGTTAAATGGTTAAGGGTTTTGCTCAACTAACTGAGAGATTAAACAATATTGCTTTTAACAATGCATCTACAAAAGTCTTTTTGAACTGACCATACCTGGGGCAATCTTTAGAGGTTAAATTGAAGTCCTCTGGTAAGATTAGACATATGTTAATTGAAGAAGATAAGTTGAAGAGGAATGAGGAGGAGCCAATCACTATAATTCATGAGTGTTTTCACTTGGATGATATTTTAGAAGTGATTAAAAAACTTAAAGATGTTGGCATGCTCGAGTTTAATCCAATTTCCTAAAAAAGCTCATCACTTTGGCGATGGACAAGAAAAACATGGAGAAAGAAATGAAATTTATTTTGTTATTTTTTGTTTATGTAAATTAGGATTTTTTATTAAATTAGGGTTGAATTAGTTTATTTTGATTGAATTAGGTTATTATAGTTAGGTTGGAGTAATAAAATATCATAAAGTCATAAATAAAATTATTTCTATTTAATTAAAATAAGCATCTGTCACATGCTACATAGCATACACATGGTATGGTGGGGCTCGCATGTCTAATTAAAAATTAAAAATATGTGTCACATCAACACTCTCATAACTGACAAAAATATAACATGGTCAACATTTTGTATATTTAAAGTTTAAATTGAACATGTTGTATTAAGAGAAGTTATAATTGATGTTTTGATGATGATAAATTTAAATAACACTATGATTTTATTATTTTGATGAGAGACATTATAAGCATAAGATGTATTCATACCTTAAGAAGGTAGATTATAAAGACGATAAAGAATAATTGAAGTTTAAAATCTTTGAAATGAAGATCAAGTCAATAACAAAAGAAGATCAGGGTATATTTAAATCATTCTATAATGTATAATGTTAATTATAATCTTATTTTGTTACTGAGGTAATCTTAAGGGGTGACTATGTATATGCATTTCATTTTACATGATTACACGAGTTCTTTCATTCATCAAGAGGCATCAAAACTTTTCCTTTTAAAAGGAAAAACTCTTGATCTTTTAAACAAGCTTTGGAGACAATTTGAAAGTTGTTTTTAATTATAATTGCATTAAACAAATTAATTTTAAGCATTTGAAAATATGAAAATTATGATTTTAGGGGAATAGTTTTGGTTAAATGTGCAACTAGTGAATTTGTTGGCACATTGGTCGATCAATATAATAATATGGTCGACAAATATCCCTCCAAGGAATACAATGGTCAACTGATATGATCAAATGATCAGCCAATGTACAGTAACTAGCAAATTTTATGCATTTAATAAATAATGGTCAACTAATATGACTTAGTATTTCACCAAACTTATAACATGATTGTTTTTTAATATATTGGTTAACCAACATAGTAACTTAGTCAACCAATTTCCTTTTAGGAGTTACACTGATCGACCAATGTGCCTTAATAATTGACCAACATCTCAACGACTAGTGCATCTATTATATTCAATACAAACTAGTTGACAATGTGCTACGTTGTTCGATCAATGCTCTGCAACTAGTCATTGTTACTACTAATTTCTAGCTCTAACAGCCAATAGAAGTCCCAAAAGCCTATAAATATATGTCCTTTTATTGGTTCTTGTATGAAAAATCATTTGGGTGTCTTTATACACACATTTTAAAGTTTTTATTAAACACTTGAGCATCATTCTCATATTTGTGTGAATAAGCCGTTTTAGTATTATCAAAGTGATAAAATGGGATATTTTAAATTATAAGCTTCAAATGGGGGTGTTTATCTATTGTATATAAGGGTGTTCCAAATGGCACTGAAGTCCTTATTTACCATAAAGGAAGATTGGAAAAGGATTCCTTTCTCTCAAGAAAAGATTGTATAAAGGTTATTATTCACATTGAAAAAAGAGTTATAATATAATTCTAATGAGAGTTTTGGGAGTGGATATAGGCAAGGATTGTTTACCACCACCTACTATAAATCAATTTGTGTTTAGCTTCCCTTATCCTTTTTACATTATTGCTTAAGTGTGTTATTGAAATTCATTATTCTATATCATCTTGTCGTCTTTTATAAATTGGTTCATTAATAAACTAAGTTAGTAATATTTTATTTAAAATTTAGGTGAAAGGACCAATTTGCCCCTTAACATTTACCTTAAAAGTATAAAAGGCCCTTACCATTATCTTTAATACCATTATATCTCCTTAACTTTCCAAAATAGAACGATTTGTCCCAAAAATATTAACTTTGTTAAATTAACATTACATCTCTATTAAATTTATCCACCTAAGTATGCCACATAAAGTCAGTTGTCAACATGGCAGCTGACTTATAATAAAATAATCATAATTATATAATTAATTAATATAATATTTATTACTTTCAATAATTAAAATTCAATATCATGTTTTGATTTCCCCCATAATTTCCCCCCTCTGAATCCCTAGTTTCACTTTTCCCTAAACCTGACCGAGTCCCCTCTTCTTCATTGCCCTAATTTGCTTCTCTGTCATTCTATAGTTACTCAAAACAAGGTTCTGTCATTCTCTAGTTGCTTCACTTAAGATTCCCTAGTCACTCTAATCACAAAAGCTTAGTTGAAAGCTATTTCTGCTCACTCACTCACTCTATGATGTTATAGGTTTCATCACTCTGTTTACCTTAATTTTATTACTTTTGTTTCAATTATAGTTTCTGCATTTGTTTACTCTCCATCTTTCCCTCCCATACATAATGGATCCTCACTTGACAGAGGCAGATGCTTCAATTCTCTTTTCCACGTGTGTTTTGTGTTGTTCAAGTGCTAACACTAATCTTATGTCTTTTGTGTGTAAAAGAAGCTTGGACTTGGTAAGCTTAAGCCATTAACAATCTTAGTTTAATTAGCATATTGGTCTTCCAAATGAGTTACTTGTATTCCTATAAGATGTGCTTGTAATCTATATATTGTAATCTATGAATTAGTCTATAGATGATATGAACCTTGATCAATCATATTTTCAAGTTGATATTGTTAATAACCTTGTATATGAAATGTTGCAAATAAATATATTTAATGAATTAGAACTGGAGGTGATAGAAGTTGATTGTAATGACGCTAAAAGTTAAAGCAGTATAGAGAAACGACATTTATTATGTAACCAAAATAACATTGATTCATTTGTTAGTGATTGATGCTATTTTCATGTTATTAATAGATGGTTATACTTGTTATTGTTGCTTGGTTATGTTGTGACGTATCATAGAGAAATGGAGCACTTGATATTAGAGACGTCATTTTTTAGGTTTTTCAATTAACAACGGTTCTTCAGCTAACATTCAATGCTTATATGGATTCAGTGTTTATTTAAAGACTTCTTGGAGTGAAAAAATCATGGTTGTAGGTTCTATGGGTGTCTAAAATATCTAAATAGTAATAATATTTTATTATGATATTTAATAAATGTGTTAACAAAAGTTTGTTTTGTGATGCTTACAAGGATGGGATTTGTAAGTTCTTTCGTTGGCATGACGACCCCTTCTAGATAGGGTTGATGATGTTATTCAAAAACTGTTGAATGATAATGCTAAGATGAAGCATCAATTAACTTTGAGTTACAAGGAACCAATTGAAGATGAGCTATACGTCAAAGTTGTCAGAAGACTAAATAATGAGGAACAAATTGAGTGAGATGAAAAAATAAAACAAATAGAGTATGAATTAAAACTTGCTATGAATGATAACAAAGAGCTGAAGAATATATTAATGAAATATATTATTATTGTTCCCATGACGATATTCTTTTTTGTTATATGTTTCTCAGTATTGAAATCATAGGGCTAAAAATGTTGTATATGAATGGGGATAATATAAGAAGTACTTGTATTATACATGAAGCTTTAGTTAATATATTCTAGTTACTTTATTCATATGTAAGTACACATATAATCACATTAAAATGAAATTCAAATTATGACAATATAATTAAAAAGGAAATCATAAAAAGACAATATGTAATGTTTTATTTGATAAGCATATGAACTATTTGATAAGCATAAGCCTGTAATCATATAACTTTGACATTTATAAACCTAAAAAGTTGATATTCGTATAATATAACGTTTCAATTCGAACTCATAAAAGATCCAAACAAAATGTTCCTTAGATACTACAAAGTGGATCTAACCAAAATGTATACAAAATAAACATAATGGACCAAACGATGATACATATACAAAAAAATATACAAAATGGGATCCTTACACAATTATCTATAAAACAAAATTTCCAAATAATATTATCTACAATCCATAAATGGATCTAACCAAAATTACATACAAAATTGACAATTATGCACTTGAAACATAATGAATCTAAGAAAAAAATATTTACAACCAACTCGTGCACCACAATTTTTCATTCACACTTTGTTGACTTCTAATTTGAATGTTAGAGGCTTTTTTGTTTGAATTATTAGCAACACTTTGTTTGGCAACTTGCTCTTACAATTGTCATGATGTGATATTTGCGTGTCTCTTACACCTCAACCCCCTTGTTTAGAATGATAGTTGAAATGTCAACTAATCCAAATGTTCTCTCTCTCCTTAATGATGGAAGTAGAGCTGCAGATGACTGTTGCAAACAAGGTTAAAATAATAAATGATTCGTTAAACTAATACATAGAAAAATAATAATATACATGAATAATAATATATGATAATTTACAATCATGTCAAATTAACCTCAACTCTACCATCTTTAGAAGGTTGTCTTTTATTAGCTCCTCCAATTTTAGCTGTTTGTCTGCTGAAAATTGTTGTTATTATTGGATATTTATTATGCCTATATTACTTTCCAACATTGTTATATCAATTAGTAATTACTAAGATAAAAATAAATTACAAATTTATGTTAAATAGCAAACCTTAGCACCATCTTGACTAGAAAGAAGTGGACCACATTCATAGCCTCTCTTATTATGGCCACATTTGCCACATATTTAGAATTAACACTTTTATGGTAGTTTATGAGGATGATTCACTCACTTTGGTTCATCTTTATCTTTTCACCTATTCTTTTTAAGCTTACCAAACATAACTCTATCAAAAGGTGAATGTATTTTCTCATGAGTATTTGGTGGCCAAAGTTTTTGTAACATTCCGTCACCGATGGGAATGATCAAATAGTGTAAGTGTAAGTCGTGTACAAGTCGACTTGTTGCAATGGATAAGTCGACTTACACGCATCCAGTACCGATAAGTCGACTTGTACAAGGGATAAGTCGACTTATGTATGGATGGTACTGTTTATTTGTGCCCTAAAGACAATCCCCTTTAGCGCGTTTTATTCACAGTCGTATGCAGACTGAATGAATAAATAAAGAAAAGGCATAATTCATTAA
>JANPWT010000004.1:11841768-11861964 GCA_024678245.1 Erythroxylum densum
CTTTAAACATTCCTTTACGAGGAAATACACGCCCCAACTTTGAAGCAGTATCTTTAAAAATAAAAATTTTGCGATTTGAAGAGTTACTTTGTTTTCTCCAAGTCTGCTTATACTCTAGCAAATTACTCATTATCAAGTCCAAAAAAATAAAAAGGACTATAACATATATTCATGGCCATCAGATTTATAGATTCGATTAGGTAATTAAGATTTAAGAAAATAAACAATGTATTATACGGAATTGATTACATTATGAAGGATTTGGAATACAAAACTCTTATTAAGTGTGTAATTCCTACATGGAATAGAAAAAGGAAAAGGAAGATTTATACATAAAGATGAGATGTAACCTTTTTTCCCCTTTACAAACCACTTCTCCCCTTAAATAAAATTTTAACATATAAAAAAAGGTTCATAATTCAATGATTTACGTTAGGGTTAGTTACAAAAAAATCTTAAACTTTGCTCAATTTTACAAGTATAGCTTGACCTAAAAAAGTGATAATTAAATACTCAAAATTTTAATTTTTTAATTCTAACATGATGTTAGTGTCTTCGTTAAGTTTACTGACGTGACTCACCATGTGTTCCATAAACTCTAAACACTTATACACATCAGACTTAATTAAACTAACAAATTAAGTGTAAATAAACTATGATGTTTAATTAAACTAACCGATTAAACATACTAAAATACGACATTTTGGAAATTCCTAAATTAAACCATGAGTCTCGAATTTGACCACAATCCTCATCGTTAACAACCTCATGTTCCTCACTTCCTTCAACACTAACATACACTCTACCTTCTCTGGCTCACGCTCTTATCCATTACAACAACGAACATCACCCTGTAATATACCCTCAAAGAAATATCGGTCAAACTCTGTGTTTTGGAGAAAAAAATCCCCGTGCAACTTCCTAATCTTTGGCTTAGTCCATGATAGTTTGATGTGGGCATCTCTGTATCATGGTAGAAGAACAATATTCCTCGAAGAAGACTAGTTGGATTAATTAGATTAAAAAAAGCTCCTAATTTTAGAGTCCTACCATATGATATACGACACCAAAGTGCACCAAGCTGATATGCTCATGAAAAGAGGCGACGTAGAGGATTGCAAGGTGGTGACTGATCCGAGGTTCTCAAAGTGCCCACTTGCTTTTCAAGGGTTTTCTATAGAAGTTTATGATACATATTAGGAATTGATCATGGTTGATAAGCCAAAGGGGTATCACGACGAAGCTCCGGGGAGGATGATGGCGATATACATAGCGGGATTAATGACGAGGAGTAGGGAACAATCCCAAAATGATGTAGTTTAGTTATGTTAATTAGTTAGTTTAATTAAGTCTGATGTGTATAAGTGTTTAACGTTTTTGAAATATGTGGTAAGCTACATCAACAAACTTAATAGAGAAACTATCGTTGGGCTAGAATTGAAAAAATTGAAAGTTTGAGTATTTAATTGCCACTTTTTTAAGTTTGGACTATAATTGCAAATTTGAACAAAATTTGAGGTTTTTTTTGTAATTAACCCTTTCTATTATTACATTAAGATATGGTAGTCATTTTGCATATGTATCATTTGATCTCTAAAATGATATTAATAAATTCTAACATCCATTAAGAATAAATAAAAAGACAGACAGACAGACACACACACACATGCACTCACACACTCAAAAAGAGTATATAAGAATTAAATTATAATCTGATGCTTTAAAACTTTAAATTGAGATATGAATTCTATTTTTCTTTTTAGGTAAAAATTTAAGTTGTTTAATATATAAAAATGTTCATAATTCAATGTTTTATGGTTTCATGTTAGGAAAAGTTAAGTTTTGTTGTTTAATATTTATACCAAAATTTTATCTAAATCTTAATGTTCAAAAAAGATTATAATATTTTAAAAATTATACTATTTGAATAGGAGAATGATAATGCCTAAATTTTTATCAAATTTCTATCAATGGATGTGACATTTTTTGAAATTAAGGGGCTCACCAATGTCATGTTGGCATTCTAAGTTGCAATCTCAATAGAAATCCTTAATTTGGAGATTTAGGATTTGAATACACAAATCCTTAAGTTTATTATTCTCTATCATGATTTCATTATAGCCTTAACTCAATTTTTTTCATCTAGCTCCCTAATGCTAAAAGAAACTTATGCTTGCCCTTCCTCTTTGACTTATTTCGTCAAATCCACACTTCTTTCAATATGTATTTGTGGCTTAAAATTAAGTGTGAATTAGGTTGAGTGTTGCTTGAGTTTTTACTTTAATTTTTAATTGTTATTTGAGTATAAACTGGTTACTAACTATTAAAACCTTTATATTATTATGGTGACATGGAATGTGAGAGAGAAAACTTTCATATTTGTTTGAACTTAGACACTGATAGGATGATACACTAATCTCACATATAAATTCATTTTCATTTGGTGTTAATGACTATAAAACCTAATATCATTATAATGGATTATGTTTCTATATGAATTAGCTTATTTGTTTGATAATGTAACATCCCATGTCAGGGCTAGACCTCAAAATAGTGAATTGAGAGTACAGTGAAAAATTAGTAGTACATTTCATGCTCATACATCATAGTATATTCACACACATGTGAATATTTATTTTTGATACAAAAAATTGTTGTACATGCATTTATTGACATTTTCGGGTATAATTGGTTTATAAATGTGATTAAAAATGCGAATTGAGGATTATTTGCGTTAAAAATTTATTTGGAGACTATTAATATTATTTCAAAATTTTTGGTGAATTTTAGAAAAGTTTCAAAAATTTTGGATATTTTGAATTTTGGACTAGGAAAATTATCAAGTGACAAGTTAAGTGGTACGTAAAAATTAGTATGATTAAGCCTACGAATTATTGACATTTGGCATCATTCATTGTGTAACAAATGGCCTGACATGTTGGAGACATGTGGCAACTTGCATGAAAGGTAAACGGAAGTCATGCATAGAGCCTTGTGCCAATATAATAACATTATAATTGTTGGGTGTTAATTAACATTATAATTATTATAAGAAATACATTTGTCGTATTAATCTATGGTTATTATATCTTTTTATCTACAAATGCTTTTTGTATTAATGTTTTAATATTATCTTATTTGGAAAGGGCTACAATTTTTTTTCTTCTCCTTTCAATTTATATAGTTATGTGCTTTGTTAGTTACAATTATGAATCTATGTCTTATTATCCTTTTAGGTAGGGATTCATTATTTATGTCTACATAATGGCATAATAAACATTATACCAAATGACTAATACTTCAATTACTAACTTGCAACAAAAATCTAAAAGTGAAGTAATACAAAATGATATCTCTATCGCCATGTATGGACAAACAATCACAAGCATATATGAATCAAGATCGCAAACAATGCATAAATCATTAACAAGTTGGACAAGTACTATACTCATAAAGAAAACTAATAATGCACAATTTGTAATTGTTTCTTGTTAATGTTATCAACATTAACTAACATTAACAAGAAACAATTACAAATTGTCTAACTAATAACATTAACAATAAACAATTACAAATTGTCTATTATTAGTTTTCTTTATGATGCAAATAACCTAAACTAGCAACATTAGCAAAATAAGCCAGAACAATAACTATAATTTCTATATATATATATATATATACATTGTTTAAAGCATAAATATCATTCGAATAAGATCTATACACAAAAATAGATATTCAGAGCAAACATTATAAACAAAAATTACTAGCCAAAATGAGCTCCATATATATAAATAGTTAGTCTCAATATGCACCATAAAAAAGTTTCTTCATCTTCTCTTTATTAGTTGTGCCAGTTCTTATGTCTATTGGTTGGTTGAACTATTATACGATAAATGGTGGAGCATGTGGTTTAATTCGATAAACCCCTATTCCTATTGAACTAGATATTGTATAACTTGGTTTTGGAAGGCACTCCACCCAGAAGTCAAGGAAACCAATAAAGAATACTGGAACATGTTCTTAAATTGTGTACTATATTGCTTACATATTTTACATGACTTTTGAAGTCCTTTTCGAGTAGCTTTATATGGTTATGTTCCTTTCCTATCTCCTTGCTCCTTGTTTTTTTTTTTGGTCTTTCATCCCTTTTCATGTATTATGGTGAGAGGATTTTAGAATTATGATACTTGGTCGAGGATGGCCATAAATCATTACCAAGAATTGGAAACATATGATATGTGTAAGCAACTTATAAAATTTTCTTTACCATACATTAAGGCCATATGAAATGTTCTTTAGCCATCATATCTGATTGTAGCAAAAACATGTTGATAAGGAATTCCAATTAACCCCCACCTTTTGTATGTGCAAATCTTATTTCCCAAATCAACAACATGCTAGTCAAAATTCATATGCTCCATTTCAAACAATCTCCCACCACTAAATTATGACATCTAATTACTTGAAAGTTGTTTAAACTTTTCTAAGGTTTTTTGAATCCTAAGACAAATGGATTTGTTAACTTTCTCCATCCCCTCCTTTTCCTTATTAAATCTCTTCATCATTACTCTTCTAATCATCTGAGGCATTGCGATAATTAAATTGTCCCCATCTCTTTGATGTAAGCATTGAAGCTTTCACAATGATTGTTTAACAACATGTCACATTTTAGCTCTACACTATGAGTGTGTCTACACCACTTGTGGGTTGGTATCTCATTCAATTTGTAATAAATTGACTTGCCAATACCTTTCGCCTTATGTACTTGTTTAAGGGAGAAGTCCATCATGACTTAGATAACTATATACATTGAAGTTCAAGTACATTTAAATTAAACAATCATATACCTTTTTAATTCACTAAATGTATATGCTTTAATTGCACTACAAACTATATTCTTTATAACCTTTGTCATCTTAAATTTGACTTGAAGGTTGGCATAGATATGTCTTACACAATATCTATTTTCAACACCAATCGTATCAATATTGAACACATGTTCCAAAACCTATTTCAATTAATCCACATTGTATATTAATGCACTTGGTAAATGTCCATAACTATAAATGAATGTTTATAAGATAAAAAGAAAACCTAATAGCATAATTTTACCTTTTACATATTGAAAATGAGAACCTAATTATGATCCTAATAATGTCTAATATCTTCTTGTAAACATTCAAGAAACCATTTCCATAATACTTAGTTATCAATTCTAACCACATCCTATATGATCAGAGACATATTATTATTTACATCTAATTTGGTGGCTAGAAGCAATTGCTCTCCATTCTTACCCTTTAAGTGATAATCATCAACACGTATCGCAAGCCTACAACCAACCAAGAAACCTTTTCTACAAGCATCTAGGTAGTAATTTCATAATCAAGTATATATATATAATCAAAAGTATTTTATAAATAATTGATTATGAAAGTACTACCCAAATTGTACTTTAATATAGCTAACATATAGCTTCGTAAATCCTATAGTTACTTTCCCTCTTCCCCGTTAAAAGCTCTAATACTAAGTTGTTCACTGTATAAGCCTTCTTGTTTGTAATCTCAACATTGAAGTCCCCTAAAAATGCACCTTTAAGCCCTGTAACATCCCACATAGGACAATTTCTAAAATATGGGAGATATTTCTTTACAATCTATAACTCTTTATGTTTTTTGTTCTAGTATTCTCTACAACACTTATATTTGGACTGAAATGTTTTAATTTGAATTTAGTCCCATGTTGTGTTGGAGAAGCATGTATCCTCACCCACCCTTCTTACATACAGTAATTAATTTATGTCTCTCATTCTTAACTGATAATTGACAACTCTAACATCTTGAATGTCGAATTACATCTTATTGTACAATCTAGAACCAACTTCTTAGTGTATGAAATATGGAGTTATGTTGCAATTTCTTTAAACTTTTCAAGTTGTTTAGGTGTTGCACTCTAATATATTATGCTATTCTAGATTGCCTCTCCCCTTCTTTGATTATCTCTAAGTCATCTTTCACCGTCATATTCACTATATGCATAAAGCAAAGCATATGGAAGAATCTCTCATGTATTAGTAAGCTCCCTACACACAAATTGGTCCTAATTTTGGCATAATAATACTACTCATGCTACAATTATCCAAAGTTATGGCAGAGAGTGTCATGTTGATGTTATAATTAATCAAGCAATCAAATAATACATTTGTTAAGCTCTCACTTATTTGTGGTGTTAGAACATAAATAAACCTACCATTTAAGAACAAAATCAACTATCAATTATAACATAATTAAAGGAAAAATGTTAAAAAATTAAAGAATAGTTTTTATCTCAAGATTCAAATACATAAAATCCAATTGTTATCGATGTAATATATTGTCACTACCATATAATCCTTTTTTATTGTCAATATTCCACATCTATGATGTAGTGACATCTTATCCATGATTAATTGATAACATATTCAATGTCAAATTCTTCAGTTTTTCATAAATCTTTAAGATGTCCTTTTTGTTAGTATTCTAAGTTGGTATCTTAAAAGTGAGGTGAAGTAAGGTTACAAACATCTTCAAGTCTTGATTTTCCAAGGTCATAGTTTCTAGAAGTCATTTCATTTTTTCCTTCCATTAGACTTAGCATAGAAAATTTTTAACCTCCTAATACTAATTTTTTAATTACAAGAATCCATATGCCTTTTCAAATGAGATGTTCCACCTTTAACTTCTAGTCAAAATTTTAAGACAATACTTGGACTCACCTTATCAACTCTATCACTTGTTTAGTCTTTATGAATTAATTCCAAACAATAATTTTTATCTTCAAAGATATGGTTCCTTCTATATGCATTGTTTCTTCACTTGGTATAGAACTAGGCACTAGATTGGAACTCTTCATTGTTTTGGCTTGTGTTATTAAAGAATTAACCTCTTCCATCTAAAATAGTTATAAATAGGACAATCATGAAACCAATTTAAGCATAAACATAGTTGACATAATATAAAAAGAGGTTATGATATAGGCTATAAACATTTAGTTAAGATTTATAATTTCAATAAATGGAGTTTTGAACATAGAAATAGTCTAATTTTATCATAAACAAACTTTTTGAATTTCACAATGAAATAAAAACAATAATCTTTTTTCTTTATTAAATGGGTTCCTTTTCTTTGATTCATATAATAAGATGGCTCAGAGCCCATGTTTCACATATTTAGATGAAAAAAATAAATAAATAAAAAGAGAACATACTAAGTGGGTTGCTACTGCATCACAATAGCAATGAATTTTTTGTGATTCGATGGAGTTGCTTAAATTACTAAATAACAATAAATAATGTCTAGACTTGTTACTAAGTAAATTAATAAATATCAACCTAATATATGATTTAAAAGACTTAGCATGTAAGAGCTTTAGCATAAATGAGAATTTCATCCCTACTAACTAGGCATTGAAGAGCATCAAATGCATACTACATTTGTTTTATGTAAGTTCAAGAAAAGAACATAAGTGTCTAACATCAAACTAGCTTCCTAAGTTGTACATTCTATAGTACACCTACTTTTATAAGAAGAAAAAAAGTGAAATAAAACATGAAATCACTATAAATGTAAGAAACTAGACCTAAAAAATAATTAACAGTTGATCCTTCAATAAGCTAAATATTATGACAGAACAATCATTATCTCAAACAAAATTGAATCTTAATCAAGGAAATAATATCAAAACGATTAAAATTTCATCCTTTAATCTTTCGATGATTATAATCTCATCCATAAAACCTGAATGATACACAAAAACCAATATACAAAATATGTTATGTAGGAAACATTGTAATGACTTCTAAAAGAAAGTTAAATGCCTATAAAACAAGATTTGAAAAAAATATGGAAAAGAAATCATTAGTCAAGGATGTCTTTAAATAAACATAATTTTCAAGTTTCTTTATTAATAATAGAATGAGTAATGAGGAAATTAATAACCCTAAAATTGACAATTACGTTTCAACATAAGTACATGACACAAAGAGAGAAAAAGAAAGAAAGAAATTCTCATGTGAAGGAAGTAATCGAAAGGAGATGCACAACATCAATAAATAGTGAGCTATGATGACCTTAATAGCAACTTATACGATGAGATGCAACTATGTAGCTCACTTAGGATATGTTAGGTATATAGTAAGTTAAAGTGCACAGATCAAACAAAACAATGAGATTGAGAGAATGTGACAGAGAGATGAGAGATGAGACCATATAGATTGAGAGAAGAGAGTGTAACACCCCCTTTACGAAACCTACGACCACCCACACACATAATTGTTGTACATGCATTCAAGGTATATAATTATATTCAATTTCATACATATACACATTACAATACTCCCCAATGTTTAACATTATCATTTAATAACAGTAATACATCTTTACACTTACATGGTAATCCAAAAGAAAACATACAATCTCCTTTCTTCATACATAAGTAATCATTTGTAATTAAAAATATATTATAGAAGTACTTTTTTCTTCTTCTATCTGTTGGCCTTGGTCCCCGTAGATGTTCCTTATACCTCACTCCTATGACTTGGACCTACACAGATTAACACTCGTGCTAAGCTTGAAAGCTTAGTGGGGAAAACACTTAGTTTGTATGATCACTCACAACAGTCATCCGCCAGGCACACACATTCATAAATATCACGACTCATATACCATAACTTCACCTTCATGAACCAAACATTGATATTATTCAATGCTCTTATAAACAATGATGACATACTTAAGCAAAGCAAATAATGCAAAGATGCTTCAACATATTATCCATATGCCAAAAATGCACATTTATAAGCTAGATATTGATATGATACAAATTATCTATATAAATTAACATCATCACAATTCATTATTACAATCAATGTAAATGCTCGTCAATACCAATTATTCATGTTGTCATGCTATGTTTCATATTTATGACTGTTAAGTTTCCTTTCAGTGTTAAGCTTGTACATTTTCAGTGGGTGTGGATAACTGGTGATGTGGATATCCAAAGATATCAAACTCTGGATACTTGAAAGTATCAAATTGTGGATACCCGAAGGTATCAAACTATAGATACCCGATGGTATCAAATTGTGGACATCGGTGGTATCGAACTGTAGCAGCTGTATTGTAACCCTATAGTATCTATCCACAACCAAGACAATAGAGTAGGCATTGTAACATTTTCTTTAACCATATGTCAATTTCACAATATATGTCATCTAATCTACATTTCAAGTCATAAAATCTACATTTGTGTTCATACATGCAATTCATGGCTTACCACCATTAGGAGGGTGTCAAAATCACACTTTTATAGACATACTATACATATATGAGCAATAAATATGCATACCAATCATTTATGTACAAGTAACTTTTCTTTGGAATGCATTAATCTCAATCTTAAATTCCAATGTTCAATCAACCAGTTGATACATGGTAAGTCCTATTTCATTTATTTAGAAGTGTTTGAAAGGTCTCATAGATATTCAAAAAGATTCGGTAAAAATCGGAAACAAAAGCAATGTCATGGTCATGATAGACACTCTCTCCATTCATATCACTATTTGTTCCTTAATATAAATATGGAAAAGTCAGAACAAGATTTCAAAGTCTTCTAGACATTTTTTCCTCTATGTCTATAATTTCTATAGCACCAACAATCAAACCATTTGGACTTCTAAATCATAAGATATAAACAAAATATCACAAGATGCTCCAAAACAAGTGCAGCATTAGGTCACCTTTTTCAATCTCATAATTTGGAGGCCTGTAGGCTGATTTATGACTTAAACAATGTGACTAACTCAAACAAACCCTAGACAGAATTCCACTATACTATACCCTCTTGTCATATAAAACCAAGTTCATGTAAAGTAATACAAAAAAAAAACACCAAAGCAATATCCCAGTAATAATTACATATCCAAATGAATCTTTATATCCATTCAATCATACACAAATACATAAATCAACTAAGTGATATCCCAATTTTGAAAATTGACAAAGTAGGTCTTCTATTGCCTTTCTTTCCCTTCCTTTTTGGCTTTGCTTGACTCGCCAACTAAAAACACCAAAAATATACCTCTCAATCCCACTTCCATCCTTATAATTTCGTTCCTTCATAAGAAAAGTAAGAAGAGATAAAGGTGAAGAGAAAATTCCTAACTTTGACCTTGATTTTCACCTAAGATTGACTTGATTTCGTATATAAAAAATGATGGGATGAAGAAGGTGAAGTGAAGAGGAGAAAAATTTGAACTTAGAACCCACAAAATGTTGTGCATCTCCCCTCTCCATATCCCTATTCCAGAACTTTCAAAACTCACACATATGCTTAATTCCTATAGGACACACATGCTTTATTATTGTTGGTCACACATGCCTTAATCCAATTGGTCCATGTGTTAACTTTAGAAAAATTGCATATTGGTCATTCTTCTTCCCTTACTTCCCACATTGGCCTACAATATTATCAACTAATTTCATTACCCTATGTCTTAATTTCTAATGTAATAAATTTCATGCAATTTGGTTAATTATTTTAGGAGTTATACCCAAAACACTATAGACTATTCAAAAACAAAGACAATAGCCATAACTCAATTTCAAGCCAGAATTCAAAAATCTTAGAGGCACAATAAAACTTTTTTTCCTTCATGAAAGTTTTAAATCTATGTCTCTAGATTAATTGACAATTAGAATAAGTCAATTTCGAGGTATACAGATCAAGATATGGCCAAATTACATAAATATGTTCAGTGGAACATATCCATTCAATGAGGTACACATCCTAAATCAACTAACTTCAATTTTATCATGCAAGAGCAACACAAAAATACATCTAATTTAACCAACAAAATTCCATAAGCAAATGGGATAGTTCTTTTACTAATTTCCCTCACATCACATCCATAAATTCAAGGAATATATCAAAAATTCGTATACATTTTTTACATCTAAGTATGTATGTCCATGCCAAAACAAACAAATTACCCATTAACCCATGTCTTTTACATTAAGTTACCATAATGTCTCTTACTAAGATGCACTTAATTCATTATGTTCATTTTAATACATCCTAGATATGTTATCATACTTTTAGAGTATATGTTGGGGCGTTACACAGAGAGAGCTAGGGTTAGCTTGGTTGCATTTTATGATTTTCATACTCAAAATTATATTATATTTGATTATAAGAGAAGTTTAGGCTTCAAGCTAGATCATGCCATAGAACTCGAGCCTAAACTTGAACTTAGTTTAAGTCTTCAATTAAAAATTCTAAGTTTGTATAAAGCCTAAATTTAGATATAAAACTCAAGCTTAACCTTAAAATTGATTATTTAAGGCCAAACATATTGACATTAAGCCTGACTAAGCTGGGTTGGGCTTTTTTTTCTGTGCCTATAGCTAATGGGATTTTTTATTAGCATTATGTTTGCCCAAATTTAATGAAGAAATGAATATATGTATGCATGCCAATAATATTCATTAATAATTGTTATTTGAAAACTAAACATAAAGGGCAACTTCTAATAACAATTAGCAAAGATCTTAATGATAATGTATATTTATAAGTTTGTATAGTTATTGGAGTAGAAAACATAGAAACATGGAAATGATTCCTTGAATATTAACTCTATGACATAGGTGAAAATGAAAAATTATGTTTAACATGCAAGTGTCAGAATTATTAATACTTGCAACATTCTTTGCTAAGTCTATATATTATATAAATACTTAAGCAATATAATGATTTTTTTTAACTATTGTAGGGAATTCAAACAAATATTTGAAAATTAGTTGTATCATTATGTTCAAAGATATTGCTTTAGGAATTTGTGAATAAATATCATAAGACAATACAATAAGATGAACCATAAAGGATTAGATATAATATGTAGTAAATGAATGTACAAATATGGAGGAAGAAAGATAAATGAAAAAGTTTGAATTATTGATGAAATATGTTCATGGTTATTTAAAGATGTTATTAGAAAAGAGGTGGTGCAAATATGCATTTGATAGAAGGCATAAGTATGATATTATCCCCAATAATATAGTTGAAAGCTTCAATATATGCCCAAGAAAGGTACATGCGAACCCATTCTCACTTGTTTGGATATAACTAAGAAAGAACTGATGAAACTATTTCACAAGAAAAAAGGCAGGGTTGTTTATTCTGGAGAAAAACATCAAAATCTAAAACAAATCCTATAAAATAACAAGAAAGGAGCTTCAAATTACCTTAAGCTTGTGCTAGAGAAATGGAATTTGAAGTTGATCATTATATTAAAGACCATCATGTGATCAACTTAAGAATTGACATTTGATAAATGCATATTTGATTATAATTACACCCCCATATTTGATGTATTTTGCTTGATATTCTATAACTTAATTGTATATTTAGTACTTAATTCGCTCTAAGTGCATTTGTAGGTCATAATTGCCTTCATGGAAAAAATGAGAAGAATTTGGATAAAGTCATGGCATGGAACTAAGATTTGAAGCAACTAAGGACCCACATGACTGTGTATAGTGACTGTGTAAGTCTCTATAAACAT
Organism: Erythroxylum densum; assembly: GCA_024678245.1. Classification (NCBI taxonomy): domain Eukaryota; kingdom Viridiplantae; phylum Streptophyta; class Magnoliopsida; order Malpighiales; family Erythroxylaceae; genus Erythroxylum; species Erythroxylum densum. Next base: position 11,854,367 of record JANPWT010000004.1, read on the forward strand.
GTAAAGATTGAAGAATTTAAGTTCTAATCATGTAGAACTACACATTTGTTTATGTTGATATACACGACTGTGTATGTTGCCCATGTAAGTCTCTATGCCTATATGAAATCATGAATTTAGGTGTTTTGCATGTACACAATCTCTTACACACCCGTGTAAGTGATCGTGTAAATCCTTAAAATCTTAAAATTTACTTAAAAGGACGTGAGTGGAAGCAAACAAAGGGGAGTTAAAATTTTAAGAGTTTTTAAGCTATAAGTATCATCCAGAGGTGACGATTTTGATCAAGGGATGAGGAAAACACAAAGAATACATCAAGATATCCAACATATCATCATCACACCCAGCCCGAAGTCCTGCAATAAAGTGAGGTCTGGGGAGGTCTGATAGTATACAACTTTACCCCTATATAGTAGAGGTTGTTTCTGGTAGAGATCCAATATATAACAACCTCAAATCCATACTTGCAAGAAGGTTCAATAGAAGAGAAAGGGAGATTTAGAATTATGATTTCTTTATTTTATATTATTCTTCTGCATTATTGTTATTGATTTCATTTTCTATAATTAACTAAATGTATTCAATGTCTAGGTGTGATGAACCCTAGATTGTGATAACAATATGTTTTAATATTTTATTCAATACAATTATATTGATTGATTTATTGTGATTCAATTATGCATTTTATCCTTGTTTTAATATACCTTAAATTTTAGTGATTAATTTGATTCTATATGATTAAGAATGAGAATTTTTTTTGTTCAATGGATTTACCATAATTAGAAGGAGTTTCATGCAAACTTAGAGATAGGTCGACATAAATTCTCTGGATTAAGGTCAAACCTAATAGCGAAATTCATAAATCAATAATGCAATCCTGGGGATTTTAACTAGAATGTATTATGTTAATCAACTGATGGATTAGTTGTTAATAGTCTTAAGAAAGATAATAACATATGATAGAAATTTCCATGGTCCAATAATCAACAATATAATTGCATGATAAAGGGTTAATATTTAATGATTCCTAGGGTTTCATCAAGTAGACACTATTATTTGATATTGATTTTTCTAAGTATTTTCCTCTGTCTTTTGTTTAGAATTATTTTAGTTTGTTAGTTTAGTTTAATTTTAATTAAAAATCTAATTCATAGGTTAGATAATAGAAAAAAGGTAACTACTAGTAATTCCAATCTTCGAAGGATCAACATGTACTTGCCCGTGCTAGCCACAACTACGTTGTACACATGCGGTAAATTTAAATATTGACCTAACTAAGTCAATCAAGTTTTTTACGCTGTTTGCAAGGACTATAATATTAGGAAAGCCTAGACTTTATTAGTCTAATCATTTTTATTTTATTTTGTTTCTATTTTGTTTTTTGTGATTAATTTGTTATTTTTTTCTCTTATAGATCTTGACTCTTGGTCATTTTATGACCTAGAGTAGGGATGGAAATGGGCCCAGTCCGTTTCATGTAGTGCCTGGCAGGCCGATCCTACTCGACCCATTGGTTGGGCAGTTTGTGGCCCGACCCAACCACGGGCTGACCATTCCATCTACACTTTTTTAAAAAATAATTTGACAAAAAAATTCATTTTGCACATTCCCAACCCATGGCCCAATCAAATCGGGTCAAAGTTAAGTCGGGCTAGGTTAAGACTGTCATCCCTAACCTGAAGTAATATTGCGAGATTAGTTAATAAAGATCCAAAAATTGAGAGAACAACGTGCATAAATCTTCAAAGGACATAACTGAGAGAGTGTGAGCTAAATCGTCAAACAAAAGACATAGGAGGTCGTGTGGATACTGAAGAATGAAGAACAATGAAGGACCAACCAAGGATCATGTCTAACTATGCTAGACTAGACATGACTGAAGCAAAGTCCAACATAGTGAGACTGACTGTAAGTGCCAACAATTTCGAGATAAAGCTGAGTATTATGAAAATGGTGCAACAGTCAGTCTAGTTTGATGAACATAGAGACGAAGACCCAAATGCACACATCTCAAATTTTTTTTACAGATTTGTGATACATTTAAAATTAATGAAGCTAATGATGATGAAATTAGACTGCAGTTATTTCCATTTTCACTAAGGAAAAAGGCAAAAAGATGGTTGAACTCGATGTCACGATCATCACTGACTACATGGGAACAAGTGGAGAAGAAGTTTTTTTAAGTACTTCCCACCAGCTAAGATTGTAAAACTGAGGAATCACATCTCGTCTTACTCCCAAGTTGATTCTGAATTGTTATATGGTACATGGGAGCATTTTAAAGAGATGATGATAAGATACCAGATCATGTTCTACTAGTTTGGATGTAAATCCAAACTGTTTACAATAGGATAACTCAGAGTATAAGGAAATCTATTGATGTAGCAACCGTGGGTATACTAAATAATAAGACACCAAAGGCAGCCCAAGACCTTATTGAGGACATGACTATAAATAATTACTAGTGGTTCTCGTCTAGAGCCAAAGTTTATAAAGTAGATGTAGTAGCGCAGTTGGTGAACTAAGTGGAAGCATTAAGCGAAAAGATTGATAGATTAATGATGCATCCACAAGGTCAAATTATGTAGTGCGAGGTGTGAGGGCTAGAGCATGTAGGATAACCTTGTCTAGCATCAGAGCCGAGCATGTGAACTATCTGAGGAATGCTCTGAGAACCTAGAATAATCTATATAATAATACATACAATCTTAGATGGAGGACCCTAACTTCTCTTGAAGAAATTAAGGCCAAATAAGGAACAACCCTCTACCAGGATTCCAACAATGAGAACCTCAACCACAGAAGCCTAGTTTGGAAGAGATGATGTTAAAGATTGCTTAAGATTCTTCATAAAGGCTTTTATTTGTAACTTGGAATTTTAAATCAAATAGATTGCCAAGCTAGTTTTGAAAAGACCACAATGAAGTTTATCTAGTACAATTGAAACAAATTTTAAGGAATGAGTAGTGGAATATGAGAAGGAGCTCCCAAAAAAAAGAAGGAGAAGAGAATAAAGGAACCATTAAGAATCAATCTATAACTGAAGATGAAGGCCTTTATAAGAAAGTCAAGAACTATTAACCTGTCATTTCCTATCTTGCTAAAGTGAAGAAAGATCAGGTGAAAGCACAGCTCGATAAGTTCCTTGAATTATCTAATAAACTTTAATCTAACTTACCCTTTATTAAAGCTCTTGTGCAGCTACCAAAGCTTATAGAACTTTTGAAAGAGTTGCTGTCAGACAAGTATAAGTTGAAGGAGTTGGAGACTACTAGGTTGAGTGAAATAAGCTCAAAAGTTTAGAAAAACAAACTACTAGAAAAGCTTATAGATCCAGGGAGTTTTATTATCCCTTGTGAAATTGGTAGTTTAAAAATAGAAAAGACTTTAGCCAACCTAAGGATCGGTTTTAATATGATGTCTTTTTCATTGTTTAAGAAACTAGGAATAGGTGAACTTATCAGTAAAGTATCATAAAGGGGTTATAAAAGATGTTCATGTCAAGGTTGATAAGTTCATATTTCCAACTGATTTTGTGATTCTTGACATAGAAGAAGATATAGAAGTACCTCTAGTCCTCGGTCAATCCTTTTTAGCAACTGCTAAGTTAATAATAGACGTTGATGAAGGTACGTTGAAATTAAGGGTAGGGGATGAAGAGGTCATTTTTAGAGTTTCTAATGTCATTAATCATGCCCTTGAATTTATTGATGTAACTACACCTAACGAGTTTTATAATTTGACTGATATTTTGCAGGACTTCACTTTTAAAGGTCTTCCAAAACCTTTACAAGTTCAAGGTAATAAACTGAAAGAGAAATGTGGCACTAAGTGAAATAAAGTAGCTTATTGTAGGTCATGGAACCTATGGTAAGGCTACAAAAACCTAACTTATATAAGCCACCTTGAGCATAAAAGGTACATCAAGCTAACAACATTAAATAAACATTGTATAGGAGGCAAACTATGAATTAGTTTAAGTTGTATTCTATATTCCATATTAGTTTACTATTATTTTGATGTTATAATAGGATTTATTTAACTTTTGGTGTGTTTTAGGATTTAAAAAATTAAACATCCTAATGAGATTGTGCATAATTAAGATGTTAGGTTATATATGTTAAAGGGTTATAACTCTAAGTGCAAAATTTTTCAAGTTTGATCATCTAATTTTCATATTGCAGATATTTACAAGAGTTATATGCTCTAACCATGTCAGTCTGCCAATGGTTGAACATAAATGGTTGCAATTCAACCATTTACGGACTTTCATGATTAGTTACACGGGCGCGTGTCTGACCGCAGACTGTGTAATTCTAAGATACACCTTAAAAATACCTTAACTCTTTAATTTTCTCACTTTCTCCTTTTCTCTATCACTCTCCATCGTCGCCCTCTAAATTCCCTATCCTAATTTTCACATTTTTCTTACAAATTAGCGACATACAAGTAAGTTTTCATGTTGTTTTTACTTTTTATGCATGATTAATTGGGTGTTTTGCATATATTTAAGGAATTTTTGCCCAAAAATGCTAAGTTTAGGATTTTGGAATTTTGTGAGAATTTGTGTGATTTTATGATTAATTGTGGTTTAATAGTTGAATATTATCATTTCCTATTGGATTTAATGATTTAAATTGATGAATCGTATATGAATTAAGTGAAATTTCAACTTGAAACGTGAAATTGTGCCATTGTTACTCACTAATTGTTAAATTGTGATATTTTTGCATAAAATTAGATTTAATTAGTTGTCTTTATCATTAGTTAAAGTTAGGCTTGTGTTCAATTGCATGCCCATTTTGATTTTTGCATAAATTGACTCTTTAATTCCGTTAAATTTGTGTAATTACTAGATTAGGGTTTTAATTTCAAATTTAGGGATAATTTTATAATTAAATAATTAGGTTAGTTTCAATTGTTAATTACAATATTTTTAGTTTTAATTTGTTGATTTATTAGTTTTTGATTTAATGTTCCCAATTATTTAATGTTTATTTTTATTTATTTAGTTGTTTTAGATTATTTGTTCGTAATTTTATGCGTTTAATTTTTTTGTAGTTCTTTTCATGTTTAATAAATTTGTAACACCCCCACTACCGTAGGTACGCACCGGAATACCCTGAGGATATTCCAGTACATAACCTATGATAATGACCCGTTACGTTCCATCACAACATTCACTTAACATGGCATCATCTATCTTTATTTTCTTATAAAACATCATCAAGAAGACACCATAATTTAAAACCAAAATTCCTCATTTCATTCCATAAATTCAAACGTAAAATACATTGTATCTTTCGAATATCCATACATGTACATCATCATATCCTAATACAAAATATGCTACATGTAAGAGGAAATACACAAAAATGTCTAACTAATCCTTCAAACCCAGCTGATCAACCTTTGAGCCATATCTTCTCTCAAAAGTATAAGAATATATTTCTTGTAGTGTCTCTTAGTAGCTAATGTCCTCTCTCGGTCCTGAAAAATCAATGGGCAATTTTGATGAGTTTTGCGAATTCAATGAGGTAACCATCATTGATGCTTACCTCAATTCATACATCACCTGAATACATGTAACATATAATTCACATCTTTACATATGCATAAAGTATCATATTTCAGATTCTCATTCGGTATAAGGCATCAATACAATTTACTTAGTCAAACATATGTATTAAAATGTATATGCAAGGCTCGTGAGACTTACTTTCCTTTATTATTATCATTGTGACCGAGTGTCTATTTACTAGGCCATATCCTTTAGTGGATACCGAGTTGTATCAGATAATCTCCCATATCCCTTAGTGGATACCGAGTACATTCATAACTATGCCAGAGGCTCTTATTACAGTTTGAGCTTTAAGCTCTTTATACTGGCGACTCCGGTCACACCGCCTTTATCTTTCTTGCATTCATGTAATAGATGCTTCACATTCTCATATTCTCAGTCAATCTCATGGTTTCACATTCACATTCAAATCACATTTATTATCGGACCCTAGGTTCGACATTCAACAAAAATCGTTGAGAAACATTTATTTCTTCTCATTCACATACAACTAGCACTTCAATATCACATTCATTCATCAGAAGCCTCAGACCTTCATTGTCCGGAATCAACATAATCAAATCACATTCATTCGATAATTTAAACATAATATAAAACAAACAATTAATTAAATAAGACCACTAAGTTACCCACATATTGCTCCCAAAGCTATTGTCTTAAAGTTCCGGCAACATCTGAATGTTGACGTTCCAAATGCTCCTCTATAATATACAATACATACATATGTCACAATTTTGCACAATTTCATAAATATTCCTTGATGCACATTTATGTATATGAAATATGCACAATGCATGTTCATGACAATCCTAGGTATTTTTTTCATTATTCTTGTCACAAAATCTATCCAATATCAAAAATCACTTAAGTATCATTGGTACATAGGGTTTATACCTCAAATAAACATTTTGAATCTAATTTCATAACCTAATGAATCATTTCAGATTTTTCCAAAAACTGACTTTTAGGTTTATTGTTCTTTATCATTTAGACGATGTAAATGAAGTAATTTGGCAATACTTTCTTCTAGAAAATTGTTCTCCTATCTCTTAAGTTTCTAATGACACTAAGATCATTCAATTAGGTTCAGTAATCTGAAAGTTATACCCCAAATATTTTTGGACTACTCTTACACTAGAACAATGCCCTGTACTCAACTTCCATCTAAAAATTGAAATTCTTAGAGATTGAATAAAAATTTGATTTCTTCAAGAAAATTGTATCCCTATGTCTCTAGTTTAATCTAAATTAAGAATAATTCCATTTGTATAACTACAGATCACGATATCGTCAAAATACCAAAGCATGTTTAAGTTGTGCAAGAAAGTTAACCGCGGCGAACTTTTCCCGAGAGGAAATCCTGCAAGTTGACAGTGGCGAAACCAGAAGTTGACCATGGTGAACTTTTCCCAAGAGAAAATCTTGAAAGTTGGCTATGGTGAAGCTAGGAGTTGGCCATGGTGAACTTTCACAGAAAGCAACAAACAGAACTCATCTTCCAATTTTTCAGACTTTACAACATCCAACATCTTACACCTAACACACCTTGTACAAAGATCACCCTTTCTACTTCATCTAATCTTCATTCTAACCCCTTTAAGAAGATCATTCTCCCTTAAACCATATCTATAACAATATGTGAATTATTACTCATCATACATATACAAAAACAAGACATTTACATAAAATTTTCATCACTCACATTCATCATACATAAAACACCATAATCAACTCAACAATCTTAATTTACTCATCATTCTAGCTTCATTTAACCATACCCATGTTATTTAAAGTATAACTTACTTGGTTTAGCTCCAAAATCTCACTCAATCCTAGCTTCACACACAACCCATGATCATCATCTTGAAGGATGGAAGGTTTGGGTTTTCTTATGGAAATGAAGAAGGTGACATGGTGGGAGTAGCAAGTGAAAGATGAGAGAGCTAGGTTCAATTTTGGTGGAGGTTGTCAACAAAATGAAATGAAGAAGATGAAGAAGCTTGAAGACAATGGAGAA
>JANPWT010000004.1:11882642-11899704 GCA_024678245.1 Erythroxylum densum
AACTTGATAGGGGTGTTGAATTTGCATTTCAATCTAGAAATTAAGGGTATGGTTATGTTTATTACACAATGAATGCTGGAATGAGATAATCCAATTTTGTATGATGGCAAGAAAGTGTCCTTGACCAAGTCGAGCGGCCAGCATTAGGTCTAAAAGTATACAAATACGTTAGAGGTGAGTGGCAAGGAAAATGGAGTAGTGACCACTTCGATAAAGAAAACAATCTTAGGATTACCCTATCAAGTGGGAGTAACCAAATCCTATGGTCTCTATTCAGTTCAAGTACCTTCTTGGTTAGTTTGGCATGGAATTAAATTATAAAACATGGTTGGTTTCGATCATTCTAACAAATCAAAACCAACGGCCAGAGATGGAGGAGAAGGGGGTTGGAGCACATGTTCTTTGCTACTTAATTTTGTTTAAGGTCCCACATTGAAATTAAAAAAATCTATCAATCACTCCCAAAAATCGAGGTCAAAGAACCACGTGTCAAAAAACACAGAGTCAGTAATTCCCATCATGGGGAGGTTTCGAGGGGGCCCCACGACGAGGGCTTCGATCATCGTATCAGCTCGTATTAAGAACAAGACTTTTGAGGCGAAATGTCTTGGGGAAGTTGGGGGCATCATAACAGGCAGAGCTCCTCCTGCTCAAGACAAGTGTCACGCTGATGATGAGGTGTACAGAACATAACCATAGAATACGACAAAATCCAAAACCCACATTCGATGACCCTAGAAAAAGAAAAAATTAATTTTTGTGAAAGGCGAAAAACGACACCTCAGGCCCTGACAAGAGACATGCCGTCACGCGCTTTCCCCTAGAGGACAAAACAGTTTGTCTTCCTCAGTGGCGATGTCGTGGTTGTGGGAAAGAGACAGGGGTAGTTTAGGGAAGAGGGATGGTGGGGGTTAGGCAAAAGAGTCGAGACGGAACCCTTTGTCGCCACGTGCCTTGGCGTCGGCCGCACGCAGCAAAGTCTTTGTCTGCTTCCCTTCCCTTATTTCCTTTTTCCTTCTCCTTTAGTTTTTAATGTCTCATGCGTACAGCTATTGCCAAACTTGGAAATTGGATTATTATTATGCTTAATTTCCATTATTTCATAAAAAACATTAATTAAACAATTTAATTAATTTAAGCTCAACTTTACATATATTTTATGAATTTTTAAAATATAATTTCGAATAAATAAGAGAGAGAGTGGTGAGAGGTGACTTGGTTACAATTTACAAAGAGGCAGTTAGTATTGGTATGGATGTAGTGTGTACGTGAGAAAGAAGACAGAAAAAGAGTGAGTAGGTAGGACCCACAAGAACAGCTTAATTTGGCCGCCTGCTTTTGTCGTCTCCGTCCATCTCCGTCCTTCCTTCCCTCCCTCTTTTGACTCTTCGCTCTCTCCCTCTCATCTTTTGTTTTCTCGTGTCAATCACTTGCCATTTACATTTATCCACCCTTTCTTTTCTATATCTTCTCTCCACGTACTTTCTTCCCCTTCTCAAACAATCCCCTGTAACTGTCTTTTGATTCCTCCCTCCTCTCCTTTTGTTTGCCTACTCCTTCACCTCTCATGTACTGAATAGGAATCATCACACATATTGTGAGGCCAGGATTGATAAAAACTGTTCCTTTACGTACCTGTTAAGCTTGCTTGCTTTTCTGTTCCGGTGTTGTTGGGCTGTTGTTGTCTTGAGTTCGGTGTTCTGGGCTCGAGAAAAATGAGGTTGTGAGATGGTCTGAGTACGAGGGCACGTGTTCATTCCTTCTTTTAAGGGGCAATTTGTTTGTTTTCTGACTTGTGTATAGGCCCGTTTTTTGGTTTTGGGTGAAGAATTCATCTTCATGGCTGGTGGTAAGGAGGTCAACCTTAATGAATCCAAGGTATTCTCTTTTGTCCCTGACTTCTGTTTTCTTATCTTCGCATGCAATCCTCTCTCTTCTTTGATCAGTTTTCTATTGACAAAATTAGTACAAGTCTGTTCATGGTCTAGGCCTTTGTGTTATGACCTGTTGGGACTTAGATTTTGACTTTGGTTTACAGCATTGGAGTTCACTTTTTTGCTATTTTGCAACGAATGACTCTGTGATCTTATTATTCGTTAACATGTTTTGACTTCGGTAGACAAAGCTTGTCGTTTGGGGCTGTGATTCGGGTGGTTTCCGGTTTGTTCGCGTTTGTCCTCAACTTTACTTACCTTACCTAATGGATTGAGTGGCAATGGAATACTAACTTGCCTGTGGAGTTTTTTCAGCTTTTATTTGACATTCCGAGTTCTGGGAATAAAGTAAACTTGATATATTTTCTGAATCTTATGGAAGCGTAATTAGATCGCTTCTTACCTAAAAGAGCTTTATGAACCTTTCGTTCTCTTCCTCCCTTTTTCTCGAGAAAATCCTCTGAAAAACTTGTACTTGCAGATGGTTGTTCCACTGAACACGTGGGTCCTCATCTCCAACTTTAAATTGGCATATAATATACTTCGCCGACCAGACGGGACCTTTAACCGTGAATTGGCAGAGTTCCTTGAACGTAAAGTCCCTGCCAACACGATTCCAGTAGATGGGGTTTTCTCATTTGATCACGTTGACCGTTCTTCTGGTCTCCTAAACCGTGTTTTCCGACCGGCCCCTGAAAACGAGGCTCAATGGGGGATGGTGGATCTTGAGAAGCCCTTGAGCACTACTGAGATTGTCCCCGTGATTATCTTCTTTCACGGTGGAAGCTTCGCTCATTCATCTGCCAATAGTGCTATTTATGACACCTTTTGTCGCAGACTTGTTAGCCTTTGTAATGCTGTTGTGGTGTCTGTGAATTACCGTCGCTCACCAGAGTATCGATATCCATGTGCATATGATGATGGTTGGGCAGCTCTGAAGTGGGTCAAATCCAGAACATGGCTTCAAAGTGGTAAAGATTCTAAGGTTCACGTTTATTTGGCTGGTGATAGTTCAGGAGGTAATATAGCTCACCATGTCGCGGTGAGAGCAGCTGAGGCAGAAGTGGAGGTACTAGGTAACATGCTTCTTCACCCAATGTTTGGTGGTCAGAAAAGAACAGAATCAGAGAAAACATTGGATGGCAAGTACTTTGTCTCGGTTCAAGACCGTGATTGGTATTGGAGAGCTTTTCTACCTGGAGGTGAAGACAGAGACCATCCAGCATGTAATATATTTGGCCCCAAGTCCAAACGATTGGAAGGACTCAAATTCCCCAAAAGTCTAGTTGTTGTGGCTGGTTTGGATCTCATACAAGACTGGCAGTTGGCTTATGCTCAAGGGCTCCAGAAAGCTGGCCATGAAGTGAAACTTCTTTATCTAAAACAAGCTACTATAGGTTTCTACTTTTTGCCAAATAACGATCACTTTTATTGCCTGATGGATGAGATCAAAAGCTTCGTGAATCCTTAACTGTTAATACTCCACTTACTCTTAACTACAGGCAGCCACATACGTAACAAGAAGCTTCACTTTTCACTCTTTTTTTTCTTCTTCTGCCCCTTTGAAAGTGTTGGTGTGTAGTTACAAGATTTGTGTAGAAGCGTTTACTTCTTACCACAATGTCACTGATGAGGGTGACATCGAGTTCTGTATGTTTTTGGATTCAAGCTGTTCTTGGTCTGAAGAGTACTTGTTATGTTGTTCTGGTTCATAAAAGTATTCCATCTGATCAGAAGGCGAGCTCCAGGCATCCCAGGATCAGAACTTGTTCGTGGAATTTGGCCGAACCATCAGAGGTGTAACCAACCCCTGTTTAGCTTCCGTCACAGAGTAATGGGGGAAGAAAAAGTGGGGTGTTGTGATCTTTGTTGGGTTAGTCACTTGTTTTTAGTAAGTTAGGAATTATAAGCACTAATTTCAGAACATGACTGGACTGGAACTTAATTCATCCATCTTGATATGGAGCTTGTATGTTATACCTGTGTTCTAGAATTATATAAAGATTTTGGCAACGTTGCAAGCTTAGATCCTGTCTCCTTACCAATGCTTTTTAGCTTTAAGGTATCAGCTTTATCAGTGTTGATGGACCAAATCTCTGGTAAGCATATCAGCTTAATGAGAAAAGAGTGTTGTAGTATGCAATAGTAGGACAGTTGACTAAATGGTCTCCATTCAAAGGACATGCATAGTTTGAATTCGTCAAAGATTACTGATTCCAATTCATCTAATTTTTGTCTTTTTGTGTGGTGGAGAAAATCGATTCCCCACTAAATCATTATCATCTCCACATTACACATGTATCCCGGTAATGATATACGACGCACTTGACCCTCAACTTGGCGTCGTATACACCACCCTAAAATTGCTAACAATCAACGTTAGAAAAGGGAGGGTACAAGTCCCTAACACGACGTCGTTATGATATGATGTAACGCCACAGTACCGTCTCACAGAGAGCAAGTCAAAGCCCCTGTCCGCCAAAAGAGCGAAAAAAATGAATGATTGGAAAGACATCAGCATCAAAAACTGAATAATTCTTGTCAGCTCCTTGTTCGTTGCCCAATTGTAGTTGGGATATGCAAATACAGGAATGGGATTGGTAAAAGTATAAGGGCGAAAGGCTAGATCAATTTTGTTACGGTGGACCACCTGGAAAAACAAACAATTCCGATTCTTTGTATGGGATGGGACTGGGGAGGGTACTTACTACTTAGTGGGTACAGTAACCAGCAAAGCTACAAGACAAGGACAAACAACTTTTGTCTTGTAATTTGACTTTTTATTGGGTTTGCTTATACACACTGCTATTTGCTTCTTCTTCTTCTTTTTATTATCTTGACTTAGTCAGACTAATTTTAAGCCGTTACGACCCCATCCAAAGTACCTAGAGGATGTAAATCTGGAATCCTAAGATCTCTCAGGTTCCTACGTAGCTTGTACACTTCTGCGCACAAAGAGTCTTCACATACTCTAAATTGTTCAGCTAATGATTGATCACTGACTCTCCCTGCTCAGTATCAGGTTCCCGTCAGCTCCCAGGTTTCCTAGCAGCTTCAACTCTCACACTACTACTAGAAGCGAGGCGTCTGTAATTAATCCCTATTTGCTTGCTTAGGTTGCATGTGGCCCAAGTGTCCAACCGACAAAGCATTTCACATTTGAAGCTTTGGTCTTTCACCTTTCATTTTAGTGTTACCATCATGGGGTCCCGTCTGAATTTGTCCCAAGCCCAAGTTGCAAATATTGTATTACTCAAAAGTCATTGTCACTGTCTTTTATTTAATCTTGTGAATTTCCTTACATTGGCTTTCTTTAATGGCGTTCACACCACATTTGGTATTTGTCTTTTCTACACAAGCATTTCTTTGTTTACTTCCTAATACTAACTAAACCGGAGCCAACTTGCTTAGCTTCACTTGTCTTTGTAATAATTGATTTCTTTTAGACTTTGAAATGAATTAATAGGTCATATCACAATAGCAGGCTAAGTTTGCATTTCCAATCTTATTTTGATTCAGGGATGGGTTGGACCATCCCACAAGCAAAACCTTTTGAGTCACTGAATGCGTCAATATTCGGAAATGGGCCTATCACAATCCATGTGCATTGCTTGGAAGACACCAATGGAATAAGCAACATCATTGAAATTAGAATAACTCAGAGATGAGCAAATTGATTAACAAGGCACGACTCATCCTCCCATCACCAGTCTATGGGCCAGCTTTTTGACAGAATAAATACCTAAAGTTTGCACCACGATATTCAATGAAGCCTCTTAACTTCAGAAAATTGAAAATTTACCTTGTTTAAATGACCACATCAATTTCCTTCAATTGAACAGAGTCGATGCCAGGGCTTATTTTACAAATAGCAAAGCTGATGGCTAGTATTTAAATAAACGTTCATTCTTATAACTTCATATCAAAAGTTTTGAGAACAGACATGAAGAAGAACAATTTCAAGAGACTTTCAACTGCAAATAGAGATGAAGTTAGGTTCAACAAGAACTAAGACTCAAGAGAAACTGCAAGGATTGCAAACTTGTATTACACTGGTTTTCAAGCCCCATGTTTTTATGTGCAACACCAGAGGCAAATTCGTCATGTTCTATATCATTTCTATTTCTTAATAAACCATTTTCAATGATGCATATTCACCCGGAGTATAGGCAGCAAGTTCTCACAAACTGCACCTTACATTTGCAGGCGATTGTTATGTAAAATTATGTAGACTTGACAGTAATGGAGACTTTAAATTTCAGGGTTGTTTAAAATGGTGATTGAGGATTTTGGAAAGCAAATAATAGGTTTAAGAATCACTCCTACTGTTTGGAAACAGAACTAGGAATCACTCGTATTGTATCAGAAAGGAACTAGAAATCATTCCTATCATTTCGGAAGAACTAGAAATCACTCTATCATTTGGGAATAGGAACAAGAAATCATTCCTAGAAAGAAAGAATCAAACTTTAAAGCTGCTATTCAGAATCCAGAAAGCAAATCCCTCGTTATTCATGACCTGAAACATTCATGATTTTGAAGAGGATGCTGTTAACGTAATCCTAATGTAGGAATCTAACTTTAACTTAATCCTAATACCCTTTGAATTCTAACCTGACAAGCGTAACTTAAAGTAAACTTCAACTGAACTTTGTAATAAAGGAAAAACTAAACAACCACTGGAATGTACACCGTACAACAAACATTACTGAGTTGTGGCTCATATTTTTTTAATAGAGAATGCTTTTATCCCTTAAGCTCCCCATAGTGGTAAGGATGGTAAGGTACAATAACATAAAAAAGTTTTCCTTATTGGAGGAGGAACCTATTTATAATCTGTTTTTCTTCCTATTTGTCTTGTAAAAAGAGAAAAGCCAAGTACAAATAGTGCTGCAATACTCTTTGCAATAGTAGTGCATGATCTATTTCTACGTTCTTAACAACCAAGGCCCCAGCACACCAAATTAGGTGCTTGGGTAGAAAATTTGCCCTTTCTGTTGTTCTTGTAGCCTTTTAAGCTGATCCATAAAGAACACTAAATTGCATGGAAATAGGAACTTCCAACTTAGGCCATGTTTCACATAAGAGACTGCTCTTCTAAATAACTGTATAGCAAGTAGCAAAGTATCAGGAAAGCAGGAGCATAAAAATAGTCTATAGATGATTAATACACAACATAATTAGACAAGAAGCAAGCACGCGAAAGAACATACCTATGAAACACCTGGGATCTCAATGCCATGTAACTGTTATTGACGAACCATCCATAGCATCAGTCCAGTGCCTTCTGGAATTGATGATGCCTGATAGGCAACTGCATCGGCATGTATTTTAAGATGAAGATACATCACAAGGAAACTCATAGCCATACTTGCACATCAACCCCATTACTTGCTCAGCCTTATATATTTGACCATATGTCGAGTATGCTTTGTACATTATATAAAAAGTTTTCTTACTAGGATCCATGTTGAAATTCTCCATTTCACCACGAACATTCTCCATTTCCTCCAAGTGGTTTTGTGATGCATACATGAACATTTTACAGTGATACAAAGACCGACAGATTCTCCAACCAGCATCTTCGGCACGTTTTACAAAATCTGCGAGCTTGCAAATTGCATTGTATCTGAAGTAACTCGAAATGATTGCCCGCATCACACCAATTGTTGTTACAGTAGTTTTATGCTTAAATGCTTCATTTATTGAGTTCTCCATTTCCTCCAACCAATCTTCTTGTGCATATACCCTAATCAACAACACATTGAGCCATGGCCTATAGTCATTCTCAGGGATTAGCTTTATCAATTTCTGGATCTTTTCAACTCTATTAGTAACAGAACTTCTACAATATGCACAAACCATAGCTCTGATCAGAGGAATTTCGTTTGTATTGACGTGATCTTTTACCAAGTCGTATGTATCTTCCATCTTCTCCAGATTACCAGAGTGTGCATAGCCTCGAAGCATTAGCAAGTATGTGTTTAGGTCAGGCTGGACTGGGCCCGCTTTCATTGTTAGAAAAGTCTTCTCCATCCTATCCCACATCCATGCAGTCAAATATCCTGCAATTAGATTATTGTATGTGCCCAAGTTTGGCAAGATATTCAAAGATTTTAGGTCACTGAATGCTGCCTCCATGTGATCTACCAGCATCAATCGCCCAAATACTGATATAAGAATGTTATACGTTACAACAGAAGGAGCACAACTTGTTTCTTTCTTAAAATCATGAAACAGGTCCTGACATTTACCGGTCAGACCATTGTACATATAAGCACTCATGAGGGCATTATATGTAGAGGTTGTCTTAATCCGCTTATAAGTGGCCTCAGTGAATATATCTACTGCAAGGTCAACATTCTTAATCATACTCGCAGTCTTAATTCCCTTGGCATACTCTTCTGATGTCATAGGAAAGCCACAATCTGCTTGTTTTCTTCTCCAGTTGAGAACCTGCTAATAACATGAGTTTACAGATTTAAGATAAGGCAGGAGAAAAAGAGTTAGGAAACACTACAAAGCTTGAAAGGCTCAAAACCAACAAGAAGTTTCTTGCTTTCACAAACACGAATAGTTAAAACATCGAAACCTCCTAATCACGGAACAAACCAATCACATAAAAACTTTCTACTGGTTTCATATGGCATCAAGTTCCAGCATTTCAAGCATCTCAGCATAACAACAGGAATGATCTCAAGAACCACTTCACATAAAAAAAATTAAAAAAAGAAAAAGGGACACATACATCAGACAGATGAACAGCCAAGCCGCGCATAAACTCATTTTAAAAATCAGCAAACCCACATAGACGACTGAAACATAAGCCCGTAAAATGAAAAGCCAATACGTACCTCTAAGGCCAGGTTAGGCCATGAACCCAACTGCTTCAAAAGCTCAACAAAAGCGGACCCATCACGATACTTCCTAAACAAAGGCTCTCCCTTCTCGTCCAAGATCCCAAAAACCTTATCAAAATCCCCAACATTTTCAACAACCTCGTCCGCCAAACCAGACACCGTTTTGCGGAGATCTTCACTGTATTTGTCGTCCCTTCGAGAGAAGCTGTCGGAGAAGAGCGCGATGATGTTGGAGAAAACCCTGGTGGGTTGTGAACCGGCGTCGGATTGGGCACAGAGATCGCGGGCAAACCAGTGATTTGGAGATTTTGTGAGGGTAAAGATATGTGGTGTGGGGAGTCTAGCTTTCGAAAATGATTTGTAAAGGCTGCCTAGCATATCTGGTTGAGCAGCGTCCGAGATACTACACACTCTCTTCATCTTATCTGGCAATAGTCGTTGGGTAGCATTTCGTTTTGGAGGGTTTAAGGTGGGTTTTTAGTTGTTCTTGCTGCTGGCCGCGAAGAGAAGAGAAGAGAAGAGACAGAGATAGAGAGACGAAGAGAAAGAGAGAGAGAGAGGGTATGGACTGATCTGACAAATCTGGGCTAAATCTGATCCTAATGTGAAAGTCCTGAATTGTATGGGCCTAAAATTAGGAGGGCCTAAAAAATATATGTTTTAACACGTGGCATAGCAAATTAATAATGCAGACAACACAACTACACGGCCACGGTCCTTTCAAGTGGATTGATCCGCTGTCGTGCTGTTCATCCGTAATCTTGAAATATCATAAAAAAAATCCAAGGTTTATCCACTGGCACGAGTCACTGGCTGGCCTCGACCCGGCAACCAGCAGTCTTCTTAGGTGTGTGTCTGTCAGTCGCTGATTCACGTTCTTGATCATCTAAGTTTCTTTTGTTTCTCTCTTAGAATGGTGATCTTAGCTTTTGGTACTCTGTTTGAAACACTTGGAAGAAACTTTGAATTTTGAAGCTGTGGACATCTGGTTGAACTGTTGAATTGGGATTTTGACTTAATTCTGAGTTGGAAAGAGAAAGGCTTGATCTTTTGTCATTAATTCTGTGAAAGTCTGTTGAAATCATTGCATGCGTGTGACTTGGTGAGTCTGATGTAATGATCGGCATTTCAGAAGTTTTGTGCTATAATTTGCGCCCTTAAATGGTTGTGGAGGTGGGGATATACATATATACAAAGTGGTTTATGGTTCAGAGCTCTGAGGATTGTTAACAAAATGACATGTTCTCGTGCGAACTGCTGTAAATGATCATCCTCTGAAAATGGTTGTTAATTTTAACTAGATGTGATGCGGAATATTAGATAGAAGTGAGATGATTATATCTTTAAGTGGTATGGAGGAGGATTGGGAAGTAAATTACCGTCGTTTCTTCCTCAACAAATAATTCACTAGCCAGTGTCTTTCTTTGTCAATGATTTTTTATTCTTTTCCTTTTTCAGGTGTGACATGGAATGGGGAATATGAAGGCTTAGCAAATTCATGTATGAAAATTTGTTTCGAGTAAAATGTACTTTGCTTTTAGGAGGCCTTCCATAGACGCAATGGGTTATGCAATGAGCAGACTGCAGATAGAATCTGAACTTTGTGATGGTGGAAAGAGTACAAATGAAGTTGGTAGTGGACAAAGTTCCAGTAAATTTTTGAATAATTTAGATCATGAAATTGCACAGCTCACAAAGCTGAAATCAGGTCCTAATAAGCATCTGGGACAAGACATGCCTGGTAAATGGCAGTTGCCTGTCTCAACAGTGAAGATGCTGGCAGGACGAGAAGGTAACTATTCAGGTAGAGGGAGATTCTCAGCAGCTGATTGTTGTCATGTGCTTAGCAGATATTTGCCTGTCAATGGGCCTTGGCTTATTGACCAAATGACCAGCCGAGCCTACGTATCACAATTTTCTGCTGATGGTTCCCTATTTGTTGCTGGCTTTCAGGTGTTTCCATTTGTTGCTTTCTGTTGCACTGCTTACTTACTATCACTTGCATTTAACTTTCCTTACCTTCTTTGAAAAATGTTACAGGGAAGCCACATAAAAATATACAATGTTGACAAGGGCTGGAAGGTTCAGAAGAATATTCTTGCTAAATGTTTGCGTTGGACTGTGACTGATACATCTCTATCCCCTGATCAGCGATTTGTTGTGAGTTCATTCATCTGGATGATTAAATTTTCGCATTTTTTATGTCCGCAATTAACAACATATATTTGAACCAAATGCAAGAGGCAAACTATCAATTGATGGAAACAAATGCACTTAATGTCCTCATATAAGCAGTTGTCGAAAATCCATCACATTAAACTAATGGTTCGTGTTTTAAAAGTTCTGCTTGTATAATTGACATATCAGTATATTGGCACTGTTATTAACTTTACAAAGCAATGATACGACTTTTTTCTGTTGATGCCTTCTCTTTTACACCTAACATTTTCCTTTTCGTACTCGCTGATGGATAAAATTCTATTCTATTCACCTGATCATTTTACAGGGGCTTTCTAACTGTTAAGAAATCTGTTTGACATATTCTTTATTTCACTATGCTTGTTCTTATTTATGATTTGTACATGACAGCTTGAAGATGCATCTCTTAAAAGTAAGCAGCCTAAGAAGTGACATTCATCCTTTTGATAAAATTATTGTTTAATTTTGTTGCAGGTATATGCCAGCATGTCACCTTTTGTTCATATTGTGGGCATTGGGTCTTCAGACACTGAATCTCATGCAAATATTACAGTAAGTATTAGCTTTTGACCTTTATAATCAATACAGTTAGTAACTAGTTAACGGCACTGTCAGTCATTATAGAAAATAGTGTCTGTACCCTGATACTTACTTATTATGGTATACTTATTGTCTTTTGTTGGTTTTTCTACATAATCTTTATATCTGGTTGGTATTCTGCCAGTAAAATTTTGAACTTTGTGCAATTTATCGCTGATTTATAAAGAAAACATCAAAACAAAACATGAATAATTCTTTTGTTCTTAACTGATGATGGTACAGTTGAAGCTAGACCAGAAATACGTTTCTGCAGTGTTCGACGTTTATGCTGGGAAACCAAACACTGTGCTCTCTTACACCTTTAGTGCAAAAAAATTGTTTCTAACTTTGATTTTAATTGATTAACTTTTCTTCTTTCCAGTTGCTTTGATGTGAAGATGCTATAGATTTCCTTATGCAACAAAGCAGTTCATTATTGATTATCAATAATGTTTAGTTAAGTATTTGTGTTATATTTTATTCTATTCTTTCACAGGAGATTCATGATCAATTGGATTTTACTGCTGCTGATGATGGGGGCTACTCCTTTGGAATCTTCTCTGTAAAATTTTCTACTGATGGTCGAGAAATTGTTGCTGGAACTAATGATGATTCAATATATGTCTATGATCTTGAAGCAAATAAGCTCTCTCTTCGAATTTTGGCACACACAGTGAGATCCTACACTTTCAATAAGCTCCTTCCAATGTCATCCCTGATATAGTTATTGGTAGCTTGGTTCTTCCTTAGAATTCCCGGTGCATTGATCCTTGAACTAACTCTTGAATGAGTTTAATAGAGAAGCTTACCCGTAACATCTGGACTAAAGAATCTATCCCCTCTTGGTTTGTGTCCTAGGTCTCTTCCCTGGGAGTTAAAGTGTATGTTTGTCAGGATGGGCTGTAGCTTACTGTCACAAGCAGATAATATATAAACAGTTATATCTAACTAAGACATGAAGTAAAGTGAATAAGGTGAATAAAATTTCTAAGAGGATTTCTGAAATTCCTCAGCATCCTTTCCGTCTTGGTTCCTTTTCTCTGTATTTGTCATTTGCCAAGGCAGCACATACAGGTATTCAAGCAAATGGAGGGATGTTAATTAAAAATTTCATCCTCTTGTTAGATAAATGTGGTGCAGGTCATAGATATTTTAAGGTTATAATGTTATGACTTGTGATTGTTATGTAGAATATAGATCATTCTTCTGGATGAAAATGTAATTTGGATGCTAGAGCTGGAAGGAATCAAGTCATTGTGATCATTTGTTTCTCATCATTCTATTGTTGGAAGCTCTTAATCAATTTGTGGCTTCATTGTGGTTTCCACTCTCTTGGAGGGGGCTTTCTTTTTGCATGACAACCAATAATCAACGTAAGTATTTATCTTATGTTCAGAGTCCCAAGGTAATTTGTATTTTGTGTTGCAGTCTGATGTTAACACTGTATGCTTTGCCGACGAGAGTGGCCATTTAATATATTCTGGAAGTGATGATAGTCTCTGTAAGGTAAGATAGTTTTATGTGCTGCAATCTCTGTGTGAAATACCTCTGTCCATAGTGTTCCTATTCAAACCGATTCCATAAGGATACTGGATAACTTTGAATGTTGCTTAGGTGTGGGATAGGCGTTGCTTTATGGTCAAAGGGAAACCTGCAGGAGTTCTAATGGGTCATCTAGAAGGCATTTCATTTCTTGATAGTCGAGGGGATGGTCGTTATTTTATTTCCAATGGTAAAGATCAGTCTATCAAACTATGGGATATCCGCAAGATGGCCTCTAATGCTACTTGGTATACTTCATCTCCAATAGTCCTCTTCAGTCTAGCTCTTGTTGATGTTGATCTATTAGTTATATGATGCTCTTAAGAATATATGTATCCATTATTATAAGGTTTATGTTTGTAATCATCAGCTTATTGTAGTCTTATTATATAAACAATGGTGAATTGCAAGATAAACTACTCGCCTATTTTCATCATAAATGCATATTTTAATATGTTGCCTTTCTATATGCATCATTATAAATCAAGCATTCTCTTGCTGGCATTGACCACGTGAGGAGTTGTGTGTTAAAGAGGGAGAAACATTTAGACTGCATGAATTGCTCTAATTATTCTCTTTCTTTTTGCAAGTGCTGTGGGTCTCAGGAATTATGAGTGGGACTACAGATGGATGGACTACCCACCCCAGGCCAGAGAGTTAAACCACCCTGCTGATCAATCAGTGGCTACGTATAAAGGCCACTCAGTCTTGCGTACGTTGATTCGCTGCTACTTTTCCCCATCATATAGGTAGGTATATTAATATATTCCGTTTCTTAATATTTTCGTTACCACTTTGCATTAGTATCTGGGCATTGTAGACGTAATTCTTGTCCAAGAATCAGTCAATAGGTTACTAGTTTTTAACTTATTGGTAAATCTAGCTATTGCCTACTCTTTCACCTGGTGGAGATTTTCGTCCTTTGTTTGGCAACTAACGTGTGCTTTAATTTCTTGAATCTCAGTACCGGACAGAGGTACATCTACACAGGATCTCATGATTCTTGTGTCTACATATATGACTTGGTAAGTAACTGACATCTAGTCATTTTCCTTCATCTGCACGACTTGTCTGCCCATGTACTCCTGGTCTCTACTTACAAGTAGGGATGATACCTTCTCTTGGCAGTTAATTAAAATGCAATAGAATGCTGTTCTTCTCAGCTAATGCCTTAAAGATCTATTAGCGTATGCAATTCTTGGTTATATTTAACAGTTGAACATTCTATTAATTCTTAGTCGTTGTCCTGGCTAGATTACTGGAGCCCAAGTTGCAGTGCTTAAACATCACAAGTCTCCTGTAAGAGATTGCAGTTGGCACCCACATTATCCCATGCTTGTTAGCTCCTCTTGGGATGGAGATGTTGTCAAATGGGAGTTCCCTGGAAATGGAGAAGCTCCTGCCCCTAGTATAAAGAAAAGAATTCGGGGCCGACATTTCTACTAGAAAAATTCTGTGGTAAATATATATCTTTCCATAACACTGATTATGTTGATTGCGTGAAAGAAAAGGATGAAGCAATTCATGTTTTTACCAAGTTCAAATAAAGCTGTATCTTGTAACAAAAATTTGTGATTCTTACATACAAAACAGTTTACCTGTACATAAATAATCTCCAATCCGGAGTTTGAGATGTGCATACATTTTCTGTATTCCAAAAAGACACTTGTTATGTCCATTTGCTTCATGTTTATGTATATCCTGTAGCACACCAAATTTCATGATTGTTATCAAGGGTTGGAGCAACTGGGAATTCTCTAACAAGCATTCATAAGGTAGATATGAACAGAAACAAACAACAAGGTGGGACCTCCTGTAAAGGAAATTAGTAACCACCAACAAGATGGGACCTCCTTTGAAGGAAATTGAAGGATCATAAGTTGGAAGCAAAGCAATGGCCCAATCATTGTGTCTCTTTTACTGCAATTGCACCCATCAGATAAAACCAGACAGGTCCCTCTTCTGTCATAAAATTATTGTTTCTGTTGGTTTGATGGGCTAAAACATCGACTTGGAACAATTGGTTAATCAAATAGGGGGATTTACTTGGGAAAGAGTATTCATGATTATGGTTCCTTTAAGACAACGGAATATCATAAGATATGAGGGCCCCTACTTTAACTCGGAGAATCAGAACAAACAGAGGTGTCTTAGTACATTGTTTTTTTTTTTTTATTCGAGGAAATTCCGTAAGCGGGCTAAGCGGGTACAATTTTTTGAGGGTCTAATTGACGCACCACCTCACAGGCGAGTCAAGTGGGCACACCTCATTATTGAGGATCCAACTAGTTCTCCATCTACAGGTAAAATTTTGACTGCTCTAGGCTCTTACAAGAGGGACTAGCACAGAATCGAACTTAGGACTTAATCAAAGTCAAGCCTCGCTCTCAACCATCGAGCCACACCCCTTGAGGGCCTTAGTACATTATTGTAGGACATGTTTGCAGAATTTACGTAAAACACCGTCCATTGCTCCTCCGTTCACTTTAATAATAATCTGTCAAAGCCTTTTGTCTTTACAGATGTTTAACTAAAAACAAATGCTCTAACATGCATCCAGATTTAGTTCATTGTCTGGAGTATGAACCGTTGATTTGACCTAGTTTGGGTTGGACCCATAAGAATCGCATGGAAAGTGGTCGGCAGTATCAAACACATGAAATGCAACAAAAGACTCGAAACAAGCAAAGGGAGATTGAATTGACCTAAGAAAGGCAGGGACTGTCATGCGAAATGTGTGTGTTTTACTTAACCTTTTGACGGCTTTCCAACTAAAACACAGACATGAAGTTGGGTTTGCTCTAAGGATTTGGTCTTCAGATCTGCTGCATGTGACTTGGAAAACTTTATGTCATCCTACTCTTAACTAATCTCATTTATCTCTTGCTTTTTTCTCCGGAAGAAGATGAGTTAGTTATCCCACTCTAACCAATCTGATCATTTATCTCTTGCTTGGTTCCAGAAGGAGATGAGTTAGTTATCCTACTCTAACCAACCTCATTTATCTCTTGCTTTGTCCCACAAGAAGATGAGTTAGTTATCCTACTCCAACTAATCTCATGTATCTCTTGCTTTTTCTCAGTTTCGGAATGAACAGATTATTACTTAATTTCTTTATGTTAATTACTTTTTAGAACGTTTGATATTTTTATTGTTGATGATTGTCATATATTAGATAAATTTTAAAGATAAATTAATTAAATTTATTTTAATCTTTTATATAATGTTATTAATAAATTATCAATAAAATTATTTTATCTTTTCAATAAATATTTTAAAATTTAAATTTTATTATAAATATATTTTGATTATTTGATTAAATATATTACGTCATATTCCATTCCAAACAGTAAAAATAAGTTATCTTAGAATGTAATATAAAATGATGAATATGTATTACCGAATATATCCTCAATAATTTTTTATAGTATCAATTATACCCTCAACCATAATGATAAGCAGCAAGACAATACATCTCATTATTTGTTTTGATATATCAAGGGTAGAATAGTCATTCAATATTATTATATATACATTATATTTCATTACATGCATCTTTCAAATAACATTTCATTATATTACATTACGAATTTTTCTATTTCTCTTAAACTACAATTTTCTAATATTACATCTATTCACATTCTATTTTATTATAATCATTTCATTCCATTAAAATCATTTCATTTTTACTGTTTAAAATAAAATATGATATAATGTGAAACTCTCGCCTTCCATCATATTTCATTTTATTTCATTATAAACTCTCCTCTCAAATGATGAAATAATATTACATTTCATTTCATTTCATTACTAATTGCCCAACCAAACATAGCTTAAGGGGCATATATTCCACTTGTAGTTTTTAGTTTTTGTTAGTATTGATGATAATTATATATTAGATAAAATTTTAAAAAAAATTTAATTAATTAAATTTATTTTAATCTCTTA